>JAGGNK010015214.1:0-11527 GCA_017590115.1 Montifringilla adamsi | reverse complement strand
GTGTTTTTTGGGTGTTTTTTGGGTGCATTTTTTGGTGGTTTTAGGGTATTTTTGGGGTATTTTTGGTGGTTTTTGGGTGTTCTTGGGTGGTTTTTTTGGGTATTTTTTGGGGTGGTTTTTGGGTGTTTTTGGTGGTTTTGGTAGTTTTTTGGGCGGTTTTGGTTGTTTTTTGGGTGTTTTTGGGTATTTTTGGTGGTTTTGGGGTGTTTCTGGCTGGTTTTTTGGGGGGTTTTTGGGTGTTTTTTGGGGTTTTTTTGGGTGTTTTTGTGGTTTTTTTTTGTTTTTAGCGTGTGTTTTTTGGGTTTCTCGGGTGGCTGGCTGTTTTTTTGGGTGGTTTTGGGTGGCTTTTGGGGGTTTTTTGGGGTGGTTTTTGGGTTTTTTTGGTGGTTTTGGTTGGTTTTTGGGTGGTTTTGTGTGTTTTTTGGGTGTTTTTTGGGTGTTTTTTGGGTGCATTTTTTGGTGGTTTTAGGGTATTTTTGGGGTATTTTTGGTGGTTTTTGGTGGTTTTGGGTGTTTTTTTCGGGTGGTTTTTGGGATTTTTTTGGGGTGGTTTTTGGGTGTTTTTGGTGGTTTTGGGGTGTTTCTGGCTGGTTTTTTGGGGGGTTTTTGGGTGTTTTTTGGGGTTTTTTTGGGTGTTTTTGTGGTTTTTTTTTGTTTTTAGCGTGTGTTTTTTGGGTTTCTCGGGTGGTTTTTCTGGGGCTTTTGGGGTTTTTTGGTGTTTTTGGTGTTTTTGAGTGGTTCTGGGTGTTGTGGGGGTTTTTTTGGGTGGTTTGGGGTGGTTTTGGGTTTTTTTTGGGCGGTTTTTGGGGGTTTTTTGGATGTTTTTTTGGGTGTTCTAGGGTGGGTTTTTTGGTGTTTTTTGGGGGATTTTGGGTGGTTTTTGGGATTTTTTTAGGTTTGTATTTTTTGGGGGGGTTTTGGGTGTTTTTTTTTGGTTTTGGGGTGTTTTTTGGGTGTTTTTGGGTGTATTTTTTGGTGGTGTTTTGGTGGTTTCTGGGTATTTTTAGTGGTTTTTTGGGTGGTTTTGGGTGGCTTTTTTGGGTCTTTTTGGTGGTTTTTTGGGTGGCTTTTTGGGGGTTTCTTTGGGTGGCTTTAGGGAGGTTTTTTGGGTGTTTTTGGCTGGTTTTGGCTGGTTTTTGGTGGTTTTGGGCCTTTTTTTGCATTTTTGGGTGATTTTTTGGGTGATTTTTCGGTGGTTTTTGGGTGGTTTTTGGGGTGTTTTTGGGTGTTTTTTTGGGTGGTTGGTTGGTTTTTTTGGTTTGGGTTCTTTGTTTGCTTTTTTGTGGTTTTTTTTTTTTTTTGTTTGTTTGTTTTTGTTGGTTTTTGTTTGGTTTGGTTTAATTTAGTTACACTGTTTTTATCTCAACCCACCAGTGTTTTTACCTTTCTGATTCTCTCCCCCAGGGCTAGGAAATGAGTGAGTGGCTGTGTGGTGCTCAGCTGCCAAGCAGGGATAAATCATGACAGTCCACTGTAAAACCATAACAGCAGTGCCCTGTGCAAACAACATCTGAATGATGGGACACAAGCAGCATCTGCAGATCAGGACTGCAGCAGGAAACAGGAGCTTTAGCTGTGGATGTCTAGAAAAATCACGAGTATGACAAGAAATCTCCACACAGGAAAACAGCAGTATTAAAAATGGAGACAGTCACAAATACAGGAATTGTGGTACTCACGAAGACCACCAAGTGAGTCTTCCCGTAGCCACATTTAATGACACAGCTGAGGTTGATGTGAACCTTTCATCTGGAGAGCTCAGTCACGAAGTTGTGAATCTGTAGAATAAAACATGGAACTTTGCCATTTTTGTCGTTTGGTTTGATAAACTGGCAAACAGGATACAGGTGATGTATCTCCAAGACTTGGTTCTTACCAAAGTGAGGGGGCGGGGCCTGGGAAGGGGCGGGGCCTGGTAGAGAGTGGGTGGGGCCTGGCAGGGAGTGGGCGGGGCCTGGGTAGGGGGCGGTTTATACTGGTCCATACTGGTCCGTACCAGTTTATACTGGTGTATACCGGTCCGTACTGGTTTGTGCTGGTTTATACTGGTTTAGACTGGTTTTCACTGGTTTATACTGGTTTTTACCCGTTTTTACCCAATTTTACCGTTTTTCCCCCCATTTCCAGCCCTGTTTAACCTGATCCTGGTTGGTTTTTACTGGTTTATACTGGTTTTCACTGGTTTTTACTGGTTTTTACCCGTTTTTACCCGTTTTTACCATTTTTCCCCCCATTTCCAGCACTGTTTAACCTGACCCCAGTCGGGCTCCGCGTCGTCGCCATCCCGGGTTACTGGGATGAACTGGGATGAGCTGGGGGGGCTCTGTCAGCGGTTTTTACTGGTTTTTACTGGTTTTTACTGGTTTATACTGGTTTTTACTGGTTTTTACCCGTTTTTACCCAATTTTACCGTTTTTTCCCCCATTTCCAGCCCTGTTTAACCTGACCCTGGTTGGACTCCGCGTCGTCGCCATCCCGGGTTACTGGGATGAACTGGGATGGACTGGGATGAGCTGGGGGGGCTCTGTCAGGGGTTTTTACTGGTTTATACTGGTTTTTACTGGTTTTTACTGGTTTTTACCCGGTTTTTACCGTTTTTACCGTTTTTTCCCCCATTTCCAGCCCTGTTTAACCTGATCCCGGTCGGGCTCCGCGTCGTCGCCATCCAGGGCGCCCGCGCCGGGCGTTACGTGGCCATGAACGGGGCCGGCGTCGTCTACACCTCCGTGAGTGACCCAAAAACCCCGAAATTCAACCCAAAAACACCAAAATCCGCCCCAAATCCAAAATCCCCCCCAGAATCCACGCCAAAAACCCCCCAAGTCCGCGTGGAAATCCCCAAATCCGCCCCGAAATCCACCCCAGGAGCACCCAAAACCCCAAATCCACCAGGAAATGCCCAAAATCCCCGAAATCCACCCCAAAATCACACAAAATCCCCCAAGGTCACCCAAAAAAACCCCAAAATCCACCCCACAATCCCCAGAATCCACCCCAAAAAGACCCAAATCTACCCCAAGACCTCAAACCCCCAAAATCCACCCCCAGATCCACCCCAAAAACCCAAAATCACCCCAAAAAAACCCCAAAATCCAAACCCAAACCACCAAAAATCCCAAAATCCACCCCAAATGCACCAAAAAAGCCCCAAATCCACCCCAAAATCCACCCTGGGATCCCCCAAAACCCCCGGCTGTCCCCAGGTGACCCCCAGGTGTGCCCCCAGGTGCACTTCATGCCCGAGTGCCGCTTCAAGGAGTGCCCAGGTGTATCCAGGTGCCCCCAGGTGTATCCCAGCTCTCCCCAGGTGCCCCCAGGTGCCCCCAGGTGACCCCCAGGTGTGCCCCCAGGTGCACTTCATGCCCGAGTGCCGCTTCAAGGAGTGCCCAGGTGTATCCAGGTGCCCCCAGGTGTATCCCAGCTCTCCCCAGGTGCCCCCAGGTGCCCCCAGGTGACCCCCAGGTGTGCCCCCAGGTGCACTTCATGCCCGAGTGCCGCTTCAAGGAGTGCCCAGGTGTATCCAGGTGCCCCCAGGTGTATCCCAGCTCTCCCCAGGTGCCCCCAGGTGCCCCCTGGTGCCCCCAGGTGCCCCCAGGTGACCCCCAGGTGTGCCCCCAGGTGCACTTCACGCCCGAGTGCCGCTTCAAGGAGTGCGTTTTCGAGAACTACCACGTGCTCTACGCCTCGGCGCTGTACCGGCAGCGCCGCTCGGGCCGCGCCTGGTACCTGGGGCTGGACCGGCACGGGCGCCCCATGGCCGGGCCGCGCGTCCGCAAGGACAAGGCCGCCGCGCACTTCCTGCCGCAGCTGCTCGAGGGTGAGCAACACAAAATTCCGGGGTTTGAACCCAAAAACTGGGGATGGGAACCGAAAAATTGGGGATTTGGAGCCGAAAAATTGGGGTTTTGGAGGAAAAAAATGGGGGTTTTGAAGCCAAAATCAGGGATTTAGACACCAAAATTGGGGATTTGGAACCCAAAAATCGGGGTTTGGAACCCAAAAATTGGGATTGGGGACCCCAAAATCCCCCTGGGAGTGACCCCGGGTCAGGAAGGACAAGGCCGCCGCGCACTTCCTGCCGCAGCTGCTCGAGGGTGAGGAACACAAAATTCCGGGGTCTGAACCCAAAAATTGGGGACTGGAACCGAAAAATTGGGGATTGGAACCGAAAAAATGGGGTTTTGGAGGAAAAAAAATGGGGTTTTGGAGGAAAAAAATGGGGATTTGGAGGAAAAAAATGGGGTTTTGGAGCCAAAATCGGGGATTTAGACACCAAAATTGGGGATGTTGACAACAAAATCGGAGATTTGGGACCCAAAATTGGGGACTTGGAAACAAAAATTGGGGTTTGGAACCCAAAAAATTGGGGTTTGGAACCCAAAAATTGGGGATTGGAACCAAAAAAATGGGGTTTTGGAGCCAAATTTGGGGATTTAGACACCAAAATTGGGGATTTAGACACCAAAATTGGGGATGTTGACACCAAAATCGGAGATTTGGGACCCAAAATTGGGGACTTGGAAACAAAAATTGGGGTTTGGAACCCAAAAAATTGGGGTTTGGAACCCAAAAATTGGGGATTGGAACCAAAAAAATGGGGTTTTGGAGCCAAATTTGGGGATTTAGACACCAAAATTGGGGATTTAGACACCAAAATTGGGGATGTAGACACCAAAATCGGAGATTTGGGACCCAAAATTGGGGATTTGGAGCCAAAATAATGGGGATTTGGAGCCAAATTCGGGGATTTAGACACCAAAATCGGGGATTTAGACACCAAAATTGGGGATGTTGACACCAAAATCGGAGATTTGGGACCCAAAATTGGGGATTTGGAACCCAAAAACTGGGGATTTGGGCCAAAAAAATGGGATTGCGGGCACCAAATCGGAGATTTGGAGCAAAAGAAATTGAGGGTTTGGAGCCAAAAAAAATGGGGGTTTGGAGTCAAAATCGGGGATTTAGACACCAAAATTGGGGATTTGGAAACAAAAATTGGGGTTTGGAACCCAAAAATTGGGGTTTGGAACCAAAAAATTGAGCATTTGGAGCCAAAATAATGGGGTTTTGGAGGAAAAAAATGGGGGTTTTGGAGCCAAAATCGGGGATTTTGAACCAAAAATTGGGGTTTGGAAGACAAAAATTGGGGTTTCAGACCCAAAATCAGGGATTTGGAAGGTAAATTGGGGATTTGGACCCAAAATCGGGGATTTGAACCCCAAAAATTGGGGTTTGGAACACAAAAATCCCCCTGGGATGGGCTGGGAGTGACCAGGGAGGGGATTTTGGGTGAAATTTTGTTGAAATTGGGCTGAAATTTGAGTGAAATGTGGGTGAAATTTGGGTGAGATTTGAGTGAATTTTGGATTAATTTTGGGCAGGATTTGGGTGAAATTTGAGTGAAATTTCTGTGAAATCTGAGTGAAATTTGGGTCAATTTTGAATGAAATTTGGGTGAATTTTGGGTGGAATCTGACTGAAACTTGGGTGAATTTCGGGTGGGATCTGACTGAAATTTGGGTGAATTTCGGGTGGAATCTGACTGAAATTTGGGTGAATTTTGGGTGGAATCTGACTGAAACTTGGGTGAATTTCTTCATGAATGTAATTAATGACTAATTAATTAATTACTACCCCCAGGACGGTGCTGGCCGTGGGGGTCTCTGTGGGGCCGGGGATTTTGGGCTGGAATTCCGTTTTTATTGCATTTTATTCCATTTTAATTCCATTTTTCCCCATTTAATTCCCTTTAATGGCTGTAATTAGTGACTAATTAACTAATTAATTGCCCTGCAGGGCGGTGCTGGCCGTGGGGGTCTCTGTGGGGCCGGGGATTTTGGGCTGGAATTCCGTTTTTATTGCATTTTATTCCATTTTAATTCCATTTTTCCCCATTTAATTCCCTTTAATGGCTGTAATTAGTGACTAATTAACTAATTAATTGCCCTGCAGGGTGGTGCTGGCCGTGGGGGGCCCTGCGGGGCCGGTACCGGGCCGGGGTGCGGCCGGGGGGTCCCGGGGGGGGTCCCGTGCTGGTCTCGGTGGGGCTGGAGCTGGCGCAGCTCGTGGGGCTGGTACGGAAACGGGGAATTCGAGGATTTGGGGGAATTTGGGGATTTTGGGGAAAATTTGGGGATTTTTGGGAAAAATTTGGGGAAATTTGGGGATTTTGGGGAAAATTTGGGGAATTTTGGGGGGAATTTTGGCAAAATTTGGGGGGATTTGGGGGAATTTTTGAGGAATTTTTGGGGGAAATTTTGGGATTTTGGGGAGAATTTTGGGGGGAATTTTGGGGAATTTTTGGGGGAATTTATGCAGAAATTTGGGAATTTGAGGGAGATTTTTGGGAAATTTTTGGGTGAATTTTGGGGGAATTTGGGGAAATTTCGGGGGAATTTTGGGGAATTTTTTGGAAAATTTGGGGAATTTTGGCGAAATTTGGGGGATTTGGGGAAATTTGGGGATTTTGGGGAAATTTTGAGGGAATTTTGGGGGGATTTTTTGGGAATTTGGGGATGGTTTGGGGGAATTTTGGGGAAATTTTTGGGGGGAATTTGGGAAAATTTGGGAATCTGGGGGGAAATTTTGGGGAATTTGGGGAGATTTTTGGGGAATATTTGGGGAAAATTTGGGGATTTTGGGGAAATTTTTGGGGAATTTTGGGGTTTTTGGAGAGAATTTTTGGGGAATTTTTTTGGGAATTTTGGCGGAGATTTGGGGAGGATTGGGGGGATTTTTGGGGGGGATTTTTGGGGTTTTTTTGGCTTTTTTTTGGTTTTGGGGATTTCTGGGTGGGGGAGGGTCCCAGAACCCCCAAAAATCCCCCAAAAAATCCCCAAAATTCCCAAATTTCCCCCAGGACGAGAAGAACGAGGAGATGACGACGAAAGTTTACCTGAACCTGGTGGGGAGCCGGAAATTCGGGAAATTCGGGAAATTTGGGGTTTTCTGGGGAGGGTTTTGTGGAATTTTGGGGTTTTTTGGTGGATTTTGGTTTTTTTGGGGGTGAATTTTGTGGAATTTTGGGGATTTTTGGGGCAAATTTCTGGAATTTTGGGGTTTTCTTGGTGGATTTTGGGTTTTTTGGGTGAATTTCTGGAATTTTGGGGTTTTTGGGGTGGATTTTCAGGAATTTGGGTTTTTTTGGGGTTGATTTTTGGGAATTTGGTGATTTTGGGGGTGGGTTTTTTGGATTTTGGGTGGGTTTGGGGTGGATTTTGGTTTTTTGGGGAAGATTTTCAGGAATTTTTGGATTTTTATGCGATTTTTCAGGATTTTGGGTTTTTGTGTGAATTTTATGGAATTTTGGGGTGAATTTTCAGGAATTTTTGGGTTTTTTGGAACAAATTTTCAGAAAATTTTGAGGTTTTTGTGTGAATTTTGTGGAATTTTGGGTTTTTTTGTGCAAATTTTGTGAGATTTTGGGTTTTTTATGTGTGAATTTTTGGGTTTTTTAATGTAAATTTTCAGGAATTTTGGGGGTTTTTAATGCAAATTTTCTGGAATTTTGGGGTTTTTTGGTGTAAATTTTCAGGAATTTTGGGGTTTTTGTGCAAATTTTCAGGAATTTTCGGGGTTTTTTATGCAAATTTTCTGGAATTTTGGGGTTTTTTGGTGTAAATTTTCAGGAATTTTGGGGTTTTTGTGCAAATTTTCAGGAATTTTCGGGGTTTTTTATGCAAATTTTCTGGAATTTTGGGGTTTTTTGGTGTAAATTTTCAGGAATTTTGGGGTTTTTGTGCAAATTTTCAGGAATTTTCGGGGTTTTTTATGCAAATTTTCTGGAATTTTGGGGTTTTTTGGTGTAAATTTTCAGGAATTTTGGGGTTTTTGTGCAAATTTTCAGGAATTTTCGGGGTTTTTTATGCAAATTTTCTGGAATTTTGGGGTTTTTTGGTGTAAATTTTCAGGAATTTTGGGGTTTTTGTGCAAATTTTCAGGAATTTTCGGGGTTTTTTATGCAAATTTTCTGGAATTTTGGGGTTTTTTGGTGTAAATTTTCAGGAATTTTGGGGTTTTTGTGCAAATTTTCAGGAATTTTCGGGGTTTTTTATGCAAATTTTCTGGAATTTTGGGGTTTTTTGGTGTAAATTTTCAGGAATTTTGGGGTTTTTGTGCAAATTTTCAGGAATTTTCGGGGTTTTTTATGCAAATTTTCTGGAATTTTGGGGTTTTTTGGTGTAAATTTTCAGGAATTTTGGGGTTTTTGTGCAAATTTTCAGGAATTTTCGGGGTTTTTTATGCAAATTTTCTGGAATTTTGGGGTTTTTTGGTGTAAATTTTCAGGAATTTTGGGGTTTTTGTGCAAATTTTCAGGAATTTTCGGGGTTTTTTATGCAAATTTTCTGGAATTTTGGGGTTTTTTGGTGTAAATTTTCAGGAATTTTGGGGTTTTTGTGCAAATTTTCAGGAATTTTCGGGGTTTTTTATGCAAATTTTCTGGAATTTTGGGGTTTTTTGGTGTAAATTTTCAGGAATTTTGGGGTTTTTGTGCAAATTTTCAGGAATTTTCGGGGTTTTTTATGCAAATTTTCTGGAATTTTGGGGTTTTTTGGTGTAAATTTTCAGGAATTTTGGGGTTTTTGTGCAAATTTTCAGGAATTTTCGGGGTTTTTTATGCAAATTTTCTGGAATTTTGGGGTTTTTTGGTGTAAATTTTCAGGAATTTTGGGGTTTTTGTGCAAATTTTCAGGAATTTTCGGGGTTTTTTATGCAAATTTTCTGGAATTTTGGGGTTTTTTGGTGTAAATTTTCAGGAATTTTGGGGTTTTTGTGCAAATTTTCAGGAATTTTCGGGGTTTTTTATGCAAATTTTCTGGAATTTTGGGGTTTTTTGGTGTAAATTTTCAGGAATTTTGGGGTTTTTGTGCAAATTTTCAGGAATTTTCGGGGTTTTTTATGCAAATTTTCTGGAATTTTGGGGTTTTTTGGTGTAAATTTTCAGGAATTTTGGGGTTTTTGTGCAAATTTTCAGGAATTTTCGGGGTTTTTTATGCAAATTTTCTGGAATTTTGGGGTTTTTTGGTGTAAATTTTCAGGAATTTTGGGGTTTTTGTGCAAATTTTCAGGAATTTTCGGGGTTTTTTATGCAAATTTTCTGGAATTTTGGGGTTTTTTGGTGTAAATTTTCAGGAATTTTGGGGTTTTTGTGCAAATAAACCCCCAAAATCCCCCCCAAACCCCCGAATTTTTTTCCCAAACCCCCCCCGAATTTTCCCCCAACCTCCCAAAATGCCCAAAATCCCCAAATTTCCCCCCAATTTCCCCGAATTTGGGGGATTTTGGGGACTCACAGGAGCACTTCATGCCCTGGTGCACGAGGCCGTAGAGCAGCGAGCCGCAGTGGTCGCAGAAGGTGGGGCTGCTGTAGCTGTGGACCTTGAACTTGTGCTTGTTCCGCGGGTCCTGCGGTTTTGGGGAGAATTCCGGAGATTTTGGGAAAAATTCCCGAAATTTTGGGGAAAAAATCCGGAGGTTTTGGGCGAAAAAATGGGGATTTTAGGGCGAAAAATGGGGATTTTTGGTGAATTTTCAGTGGTTTAAAGGGTTAAAATGGTCGAATTTTGGGGCTTCCAGGGGTTTTGGGGTGAATTCCCAAAATTTTGGGGGAAATTCCAGAAATTTTGGGAAAATTCCCAAAATTTTGGGCGAAAAAATGGGGATTTTAGGGCAAAAAATGGAGATTTTTGGTGAAATCGCCAGGGTTTAAAGGGTTAAAATGGTCACATTTGGGGGGAAATTTGGGGATTTTGGGGAGAATTCCCAAAATTTTGGGGGAAATTCCGGGAAAATTCCGGAAATTTTGGGCGAAAAAATGGAGATTTTGGGTGAAAAAATGGAGAATTTGCATGAAATTCCCACGGTTTTAAGGGTGAAAATTTGGGAATTTTGGGAGTTTTAAGAAAAAATTCCCAAAATTTTGGGGGAAATTCCCAAAATTTTAGGAAAAAATGGGGATTTAAGTAAAAAAACCGGAGTTTTTGGCTGAAATTTTGGCATTTTAAGGGTTAAAATGGCCAAATTTTGGGAGGATTTTGGGGGAATTTTCAGGAATTTTGGGTGGAATTTTTAGGAATTTTTGGGGGAATTTTGGAGGGAATTTTGGGGAAATTTTGGGGGAAATTGGTGGAATTTAATGTGAATTTTGGGGATTTTTGGGGAGGAATTTTGGGGATTTTTTGGAGGGGATTTTGGGGAAAATTTTTGGGAATTTTGGGAGAATTTTGGGAGAATTTGGTGGGGATTTTTTGGGGGATTTTGGGGGATTTTTGGGAAATTTCGGGGGGATTTTGGGGAAAATTTTTGGGAATTTTGGGGGGAATTTGGTGGGGATTTTTTGAGGAGATTTTTAGGGATTTTTTGAGGGGATTTTTGGGGGACTTTGGGTTCCAACAACGTGGAATTTTTCGTGGCCGATTTTGGGCTGAATTCCCAGGAATTTTGGGGTTCTGGGATGGATTTTGGGACATTTTCGGGGCATTTTGGGCTGAATTTGGGCGATTTTGGGCTTCCGGCAGGGATTTTTGGAGGTTTTTAAGGGAATTTTGGGGCATTTTTTTGGGGATTTTTTTGGGGATGATTTTTTTTGTATTTTTGGGGGATTTTTTGGGTATTTTTTGGGAATTTTGGGGGTTTTTTGGGGAATTTTGGGGGTTTTTTGGGGGGTTTTGGGTTCCTGGGGGTGCAGGTGCCCCCTGACTTCCAGGGTGAGTTTGGGCTGAAATCCCCCGATTTTGGGACTTTTGGGGGATTTTTAGGGAATTTTTGGAGGATTTTATTTGATTTTTTTATTATTTTTGGGGATTTTTTGGGGATTTTTTGGGGATTTTTGGGGGGTTTTGGGGTCCTGGGGGTGCAGGTGGTTCTGCCCCCCGACTTCCAGGGTGAGTTTGGGCTGAAATCCGCCGATTTTGGGACTTTTGGGGATTTTTAGGGAATTTTTCATGATTTTTTGGGGATTTTATTTGATTTTTTTATTATTTTTGGGGGTTTTTTGGGGATTTTTGGGGGATTTTTGGGGGATTTTGGGGTCCTGGGGCTGCAGGTGGCGCTGGCCCCCGACTTCCAGGGTGAGTTTGGGCTGAAATCCCCCGATTTTGGGACTTTTGGGGGATTTTTTGGGAATTTTTCATGATTTTTTTGGGATTTTATTTGATTTTTTAATTATTTTTGGGGATTTTTTGGGGATTTTTGGGGGATTTGGGGTCCTGGGGGGCGCAGGTTGTTCTGGCCCCTGACAGCCAGGGGGAGTTTGGGCTGAATTCTTGGGATTTTGGGATTTTTGGGGATTTTTAGGGATATTTTTAATGATTTTTTTGTATTTTTGGGGGATTTTTTGGGTATTTTTGGGGAATTTTGGGGTTTTTTTGGGGAATTTTGGGGTTTTTTTGGGGGATTTTGGGGCCCTGGGGGCGCAGGTGGCGCTGCCCCCTGACTTCCAGGGTGAGTTTGGGCTGAAATCCGCCGATTTTGGGACTTTGGGGGGATTTTTTAATGATTTTTGGAGGATTTTATTTGATTTTTTTAT
>JAGGNK010015170.1:721-11503 GCA_017590115.1 Montifringilla adamsi | reverse complement strand
AGGGATTGGGGGGTACTGGGATGAACTGGGAGGGATTGGGAGGGGATTGGGGGAATTTGGGGGGACTGGGAGCCGATTTGGGGGGTTTAGTGGGACTGGGAGGGACTGGGGTGACTGAGAGGGACTGAAAGAGGATTTGGGAGAACGGGGAGGGAATTTTGGGGGATGGGAGGGGATCTGGGGGGACTGGGAGGGAGTGGAAGGGGCTGGAAGGAGATTGAAGTGGATTGGGAGGAACTGGGAAGGACTGGGAGGGGATTGGGGGGGACTGGAAGAGGATTTGGGAGAAGGGGGGGGGAATTTTGGGGGACAGGAGGGGATTGGGGGGGACTGGAAGAGGATTTGGGAGAAGGGGGGGGGAATTTTGGGGGACAGGAGGGGATTGGGGGGGACTGGAAGAGGATTTGGGAGAAGGGGGGGGGAATTTTGGGGGACAGGAGGGGATTGGGGGGGACTGGAAGAGGATTTGGGAGAAGGGGGGGGGAATTTTGGGGGACAGGAGGGGATTGGGGGGGACTGGAAGAGGATTTGGGAGAAGGGGGGGGGAATTTTGGGGGACAGGAGGGGATTGGGGGGGACTGGAAGAGGATTTGGGAGAAGGGGGGGGGAATTTTGGGGGACAGGAGGGGATTGGGGGGGACTGGAAGAGGATTTGGGAGAAGGGGGGGGGAATTTTGGGGGACAGGAGGGGATTGGGGGGGACTGGAAGAGGATTTGGGAGAAGGGGGGGGGAATTTTGGGGGACAGGAGGGGATTGGGGGGGACTGGAAGAGGATTTGGGAGAAGGGGGGGGGAATTTTGGGGGACAGGAGGGGATTGGGGGGGACTGGAAGAGGATTTGGGAGAAGGGGGGGGGAATTTTGGGGGACAGGAGGGGATTGGGGGGGACTGGAAGAGGATTTGGGAGAAGGGGGGGGGAATTTTGGGGGACAGGAGGGGATTGGGGGGGACTGGGAGGAACTGGGAGGGGTTTAGGGGGGGGTTGGGGAAGGGACTGGGATGGACCTGAGGCAATTTTGGGGGACTGGGAGGGACTGGGGGACTCTGGGCCATACTGGGAGCCACTGGGCCATACTGGGAGGGTTCCAAGCCCCTCCCCAGAGCCCCTTTGGTGCCACCCTTAGGGGTGGGGACAACTCAGGATCCCCCAGGGGTTATGGGGGGGGGGAGGGGTCCCTGTGGGTGGGGAGGGGTCGGCCATGCTGGGGGTCCCCTCTAAGCCCTCCCCTCCCCCACAGGAAGTGCACCTTCGACATGTTCAGCTTCCTGGCGTCCCAGCACCGCGCCCTCCCCCAGGGACCCCCGCCCCGCGAGGAGGAGGAGGACGAGGTGCAGCTGAAGCCCACCCGGTGAGGCCTCACCCACCCCACGAAATTTTGGGGAATCCACCCCCAAAACACCCTCAGGGATCCCCCCCAAAATTTTTTATCCCCCCACCATTGGAGTCTATGGGTAGACCTGGTGTCCCCCACACCTGGGACCCCCTCCCCAGCACCCACTGGTGCCCCCAAAAATATTGGGGAGCACCCCTGGGTGACACTTTCAGACACCCCCAAACACCTGAGCACCTCAAAAACCCCTCAGAGACCCCCCAAAAATTGCTCTTCCTATAAAACCCTATGGGTAGACCTGGTGTCCCGCAATAGACTTCTATAGGGGTAGACCTGGTGTCCATCCCATAGAACTCTATGGGGGTAGACCTGGTGTCCATCCCATAGACCTTAATGGGGGTAGATCTGGTGCTCATCCCATAGAACTCTAAGGGGGTAGACCTGGTGTCCATCCCATAGATCTCTCTACGGGGGTAGACCTGGTGTCCCTCCCATAGATTTCTACGGGGGTAGACCTGGTGTTCATCCCATAGACCTCTATGGGGGTAGACCTGGTGTCCCCCAACTGAGGTCAGTCAGATACACCTGGTGTCCCCCCTCAAAAACCCCTCAGAGACCCCCCAAAAATTGCTCTTCCTATAAAACCCTATGGGTAGACCTGGTGTCCCGCAATAGACTTCTATAGGGGTAGACCTGGTGTCCATCCCATAGAGCTCTACGGGGGTAGACCTGGTGTCCATCACATAGACCTTAATGGGGGTAGACCTGGTGTCCATCCCATAGAGCTCTACGGGGGTAGACCTGGTGTCCATCACATAGACCTTAATGGGGGTAGACCTGGTGTCCATCCCATAGAGCTCTACGGGGGTAGACCTGGTGTCCATCACATAGACCTTAATGGGGGTAGACCTGGTGTCCATCCCATAGAGCTCTACGGGGGTAGACCTGGTGTCCATCACATAGACCTTAATGGGGGTAGACCTGGTGTCCATCCCATAGAGCTCTACGGGGGTAGACCTGGTGTCCATCACATAGACCTTAATGGGGGTAGACCTGGTGTCCATCCCATAGAGCTCTACGGGGGTAGACCTGGTGTCCATCACATAGACCTTAATGGGGGTAGACCTGGTGTCCATCCCATAGAGCTCTACGGGGGTAGACCTGGTGTCCATCACATAGACCTTAATGGGGGTAGACCTGGTGTCCATCCCATAGAGCTCTACGGGGGTAGACCTGGTGTCCATCACATAGACCTTAATGGGGGTAGACCTGGTGTCCATCCCATAGAACTCTATGGGGGTAGACCTGGTGTCCCTCCCATAGATTTCTACGGGGGTAGACCTGGTGTTCATCCCATAGACCTCTATGGGGGTAGACCTGGTGTCCCCCAACTGAGGTCAGTCAGATACACCTGGTGTCCCCCAGTAGCATTCAATGGGGTTAGACCTGGTGTCCCCCAATAGAGTTCAGTGGGGTTAGACCTGGTGTCCCATCAATTGAAATGAATTGTGGTAGACCTAATGTTCATCCAGTAGTAGTCAATGGGGATAGACCTGGTGTCCATCCAATAGTAAGTGGGGTCAGACCTGGTGTCCTTCCAATAGACTTCAATGGGGTAGACCTGGTGTCCGTCCCATGGAAAATGGGGATGGACCTGGTGTCCATCCCATAGAAAATGGGGATGGACCTGGCGTCCATCCAATCTAACTACTGGGGTAGACCTGGTGTGTCTCCAATAGATTTCAATGGGGGTAGACCTGGTGTCCATCCCATAGAAAATGGGTATTGACCTGGTGTCCGTCCAATCTAACTACTGGGATAGACCTGGTGTGTCCCCCCAAACACCTGAGCACCTCAAAAACCCCTCAGAGACCCCCCAAAAATTGCTCTTCCTATAAAACCCTATGGGTAGACCTGGTGTCCCGCAATAGACTTCTATAGGGGTAGACCTGGTGTCCATCCCATAGAGCTCTACGGGGGTAGACCTGGTGTCCATCACATAGACCTTAATGGGGGTAGACCTGGTGTCCATCCCATAGAACTCTATGGGGGTAGACCTGGTGTCCCTCCCATAGATTTCTACGGGGGTAGACCTGGTGTCCATCCCATAGAAAATGGGTATTGACCTGGTGTCCGTCCAATCTAACTACTGGGATAGACCTGGTGTGTCCCCCAATAGATTTCAATGGGGGTAGACCTGGTGGTTCCCAATAGCTTTCAATGGGGTAGACCTGGTGTCTCCCAATAGATTTCAATGGGGGTAGACCTGGTGGCCCCCAATAGATTTCAATGGGGGTAGACCTGATATGTCTCCAATAGATTTCAATGGGGGTAGACCTGGTGGCCCCCAATAGATTTCAATGGGGGTAGACCTGGTGTCTTTTCTTAATGGGGATTTTTGGGGTTCCCATGAGGGATTTTGGCGTTACACCCCCAAACACCTGAGCACCTCAAAACCCCCTCAGAGACCCCCCAAAAATTGCTCTTCCTATAGAACCCTTTGGGTAGACCTGGTGTCCCGCAATAGACCTCTATGGGGGTAGACCTGGTGTCCATCCCATAGATCTCTCTACGGGGGTAGACCTGGTGTCCCTCCCATAGATTTCTACGGGGGTAGACCTGGTGTTCATCCCATAGACCTCTATGGGGGTAGACCTGGTGTCCCCCAACTGAGGTCAGTCAGATACACCTGGTGTCCCCCAGTAGCATTCAATGGGGTTAGACCTGGTGTCCCCCAATAGAGTTCAGTGGGGTTAGACCTGGTGTCCCATCAATTGAAATGAATTGTGGTAGACCTAATGTTCATCCAGTAGTAGTCAATGGGGATAGACCTGGTGTCCATCCAATAGTAAGTGGGGTCAGACCTGGTGTCCTTCCAATAGACTTCAATGGGGTAGACCTGGTGTCCGTCCCATGGAAAATGGGGATGGACCTGGTGTCCATCCCATAGAAAATGGGGATGGACCTGGCGTCCATCCAATCTAACTACTGGGGTAGACCTGGTGTGTCTCCAATAGATTTCAATGGGGGTAGACCTGGTGGCTCCCAATAGATTTCAATGGGGGTAGACCTGGTGTCCCCCAATAGATTTCAACGGGGGTAGACCTGGTGTCCCCCAATAGATTTCAATGGGGGTAGACCTGATATGTCTCCAATAGATTTCAATGGGGGTAGACCTGGTGGCCCCCAATAGATTTCAATGGGGGTAGACCTGGTGTCTTTTCTTTATGGGGATTTTTGGGGTTTCAATGAGGGATTTTGGCATTTTTATTGGGATTTTGGGATGTCTCAAATTTCAGGGGACAGTTTTGGAGCTTTTTGGGGAGGGCGACTCTGGGATTTTATCGGGTTTGGGCTTTTTGTGGGGGAGGCGGGTTGGGGATTTTGGGAGGGGTTTTTTGGGATTTTGTGGGACAGGTTGGGGATTTTATGTTCTTTTTTAAATTTATTTTGGGAGGGTTCTTTTGGGATTTTTGGGGGGGATTTGGGATTGTTCTGGGGAGGTTTCGGGGGGGCCCCCCCCGGTTTTGGGGACGCCCTGACGCCCCCCAAGCCGTGCCACCAGCCTGGAGCTGCCCATGGCCATGCGCTTCCGGCACCTCAAGAGAACGGCCAAGGAGGCGGTGGGCGTCTACCGGTGAGTGCGGGCACCTGGGCACACCTGGGCACGCACCTGGGGGCACCTGAGCACACCTGGGCACACACCTGGGGGCACCTGGGCACGCCTGCGGGCACCTGGGCGCACCTGGGGGCACCTGGGGGCACTTGGGAACACACCTGGGCACACTTGCAGGCACCTGGGCACACCTGGAGGGCACCTGGGAGAGATTTGGGGACACCTGGGGGCACCTGGGCACACACCTGGGGGCATCTGGGAACACACCTGTGGGCACCTGGGCACACCTGGAGGGCATCTGGGAGAGATGTGGGGACACCTGGGCACACCTGGGGGCACCTGAGCACACCTGGGGGCACTTGGGAACACACCTGGGCGCACTTGCAGGCACCTGGGCACACACCTGGGCACACCTGGAGGGCACCTGGACGCACCTGTGGGCACCTGGGCACACCTGGGGGCACCTGAGAGAGATTTGGGGACACCTGGGCACACTTGGGGGCACCTGGGGGCATCTCAGATACACCTGGGCACACCTGGGGGCACCTGAGGGAGGTTTGGGCACACCTGGGCACAGCTGGGGTGCATTTTGAGCAGGATTTGGGGGTTTTTAGTGGGACTTCTGTGGGGATTTTGGGGTTCCCAAAATTTGGGGGTGACCTTGACCCCCCTGAGCTCAACCATCCCCAGGCTGGAGGGAAAATTTGGGGAGATTTTGGGGTTCCTGGAGGTCATTTTGGGATTTTGGGGCAGTTTTTAGGAGCTCCTGGTTAGACTTTTGTGGGGTTTTTGACATTCCTGGGTGAATTTTTGGGGGGATTTTGGGATTTTTGGGGTTCCCTGGATTTGGGGGTGACCCTGACCCCCCTGAGCTCAACCATCCACAGGCAGGGCAGAATTTTGGGGGGAACTTTCCTGTCCTTTGTTGATTTTTTGGGTGAAATTTGGGTTCCCTGGGTGGATTTTTGTCAGGTTTTTTACATTCCAGGGTGGATTTTTGGGGGGATTTTGGGATTTTTGGGGTTCCCCGGATTTGGGGGTGACCCTGACCCCTCAAACCCAGCTCGGCCATCCACGGGAGGGGCTTGTTCTGCAAGAGGAACATCGAGGCCGGGGAGATGGTGATAGAATATTCCGGAATCACTTTCCTGTCCTTTGTTGATTTTTTGGGTGAAATTTGGGTTCCCTGGGTGGATTTTTGTCAGGTTTTTTACATTCCAGGGTGGATTTTTGGGGGGATTTTGGGATTTTTGGGGTTCCCCGGATTTGGGGGTGACCCTGACCCCTCAAACCCAGCTCGGCCATCCACGGGAGGGGCTTGTTCTGCAAGAGGAACATCGAGGCCGGGGAGATGGTGATAGAATATTCCGGAATCGTCGTGCGCTCCGTGCTCACCGACAAGCGGGAGAAGTTCTACGACAGCAAGGTGGGCACCCCCAAATTTCGGGGGGAAAAACCCCAAAAAAAGGCAAAAACACTGCAAAAAATGGGGGGAACACCCAAAAAAATGGAGGAGGAAGTTTGGAAATGGGGAAAATGTGGAAAATTGGGGGAAGAAATGGGGAAAAAATGGAAAAATTGCAGGGACACCCCAAAAAATAGGGGGAAACGCCAAGAATTGGGGGGAACCCCAAAAATTAGGGGGAAAAGGCCAAAAATTGGGAGAGAAAGTTTAAAAAGTGTGAGGAAAAGTCAAAAAATTGGAGGGATACCTCAAAAAATGGAAAGGACACCCCAAAAATGGGGAGAAAAGCTCAAAAAAAGGGGGAAGCCCAAAAATGGGGTGAAATCCCAAGAAAATGAGGGGGGAGACCCCAAAAATTGGAGGGAGAGAGGAAAAATTGGGGGGAAAGCTGGAAAAATCTGGGGTGCTGTGGAAAATGGGGAGGACACCCCAAAAAATTGGGAGGGAAAAGTGAAAAATATGGGAGGGCAAACCCAAAAATTGGGGGGATGACCCCCAAATGTTGAGTGAATGCCGTGATGGGAGACACGGGGGGGAAATGGCGGGAAAATGAGGGGGGAAAATGGAGGGAAACGGGAGGGGAAAATGGAGGGAAATGTGAGGGGGAAAAGGAGGGAAATGTGAGGGGAAAATGAAGGGAAAAGTGAGGGGGAGATGGAGGGAAATGTGAGGGGGAAAAGGAGGGAAATGTGAGGGGAAAATGAAGGGAAAAGTGAGGGGGAGATGGAGGGAAATGTGAGGGGGAAAAGGAGGGAAATGTGAGGGGAAAATGAAGGGAAAAGTGAGGGGGAGATGGAGGGAAATGTGAGGGGGAAAAGGAGGGAAATGTGAGGGGAAAATGAAGGGAAAAGTGAGGGGGAGATGGAGGGAAATGTGAGGGGGAAAAGGAGGGAAATGTGAGGGGAAAATGAAGGGAAAAGTGAGGGGGAGATGGAGGGAAATGTGAGGGGGAAAAGGAGGGAAATGTGAGGGGAAAATGAAGGGAAAAGTGAGGGGGAGATGGAGGGAAATGTGAGGGGGAAAAGGAGGGAAATGTGAGGGGAAAATGAAGGGAAAAGTGAGGGGGAGATGGAGGGAAATGTGAGGGGGAAAAGGAGGGAAATGTGAGGGGAAAATGAAGGGAAAAGTGAGGGGGAGATGGAGGGAAATGTGAGGGGGAAAAGGAGGGAAATGTGAGGGGAAAATGAAGGGAAAAGTGAGGGGGAGATGGAGGGAAATGTGAGGGGGAAAAGGAGGGAAATGTGAGGGGAAAATGAAGGGAAAAGTGAGGGGGAGATGGAGGGAAATGTGAGGGGGAAAAGGAGGGAAATGTGAGGGGAAAATGAAGGGAAAAGTGAGGGGGAGATGGAGGGAAATGTGAGGGGGAAAAGGAGGGAAATGTGAGGGGAAAATGAAGGGAAATGAGAGGAGGAAATGGAGGGAAAAGTGAGGGGGAAATGGAGGGAAATGTGAGGGGAAAATGAAGGGAAAAGTGAGGAGGAAATGGAGGGAAATGTGAGGGGGAAATGTGGGAAATGTGAGGGGAAAATGAAGGGAAATGTGAGGAGGAAATGGAGGGAAACGTGAGGGGAAAATGGAGGGAAATGTTAGGGGGAAATGGGGGGAAACGAAATGTGAGGGGAAAGGGTGGGAAATATGAGGAGAAAACAGAGGGAAATGTGAGGGGAAAATGGAGGGAAATGTGAGGGGAAAGGGTGGGAAATGTGAAGGGGGGAAAAAACGGGAATATGAGGAGAAAAGTGAAGGGGAAAAGGGCAGGAAATGCAAAGGAAAAAGGCAGGAAAATTGAGGGTAAAAGTGGGAAATTTGAGGGGAAAAATGAAGGGAAATGTGAGGGGAAAGGGGCAGGAAATTTAAGGGGGGAAAGGGTGGGAAAATCAGGGGAGATCAACCCCTGATGATGTCCCCAACCCTGGATGATGTCCCCAACCCTTGATGATGTCCCCAACCCTTGACCACGGCCCAACCCTTGACCACACCCCAACCCTTTCTGATGTCCCCAACCCTGGATAATGTCCCCAAGCCTTGAATGTTCCCAACCCTTGACTGTCCACAACCCTTGACCACACCCCAACCCATGACCACACCCCAACTCTTGACCATGCCCCAACCTTTGACCATGTCCCAACCCTTGACCACGCCCCAACTCTTGACCACGCCCCAACCCTTGATGATGTCCCCAACCCTTGATGACGTCCCCAACCCTTGACCACGCCCCAACCCTTTCTGATGTCCCCAACCCTTGACTGTGCCCCCAACCCTTGACCACGCCCCAACCCTTGATGACGTCCCCAACCCTTGACCACACCCCAACCCTTTCTGATGTCCCCAACCCTAGACCACGCCCCCAACCCTTGACCACGCCCCCGCCCCGCTGACCCCCTGGCTGTCCCCGCAGGGCATCGGCTGCTACATGTTCCGCATCGACGAGGCCGAGGTGGTGGACGCCACCCAACCCTTGATGACGTCCCCAACCCTTGACCACGCCCCAACCCTTTCTGATGTCCCCAACCCTTGACTGTGCCCCCAACCCTTGACCACGCCCCAACCCTTGATGACGTCCCCAACCCTTGACCACACCCCAACCCTTTCTGATGTCCCCAACCCTAGACCACGCCCCCAACCCTTGACCACGCCCCCGCCCCGCTGACCCCCTGGCTGTCCCCGCAGGGCATCGGCTGCTACATGTTCCGCATCGACGAGGCCGAGGTGGTGGACGCCACCATGCACGGCAGCGCCGCGCGCTTCATCAACCACTCGTGCGAGCCCAACTGCTACTCGCGCGTCATCCACGTGGAGGGCCACAAGCGCATCGTCATCTTCGCGCTGCGCCGCATCCTGCGCGGCGAGGAGCTCACCTACGACTACAAGTTCCCCATCGAGGAGCCGGCGGCCAAGCTGCCCTGCAACTGCGGCGCCCGGCGCTGCCGGCGCTTCCTCAACTGAGCCGGGGAGGGGCTCCGGGGGGTCCCCGGGGGTGCTGGGATGGAGGTGTGGGAGGATGGAGAGGTTCTGGAGGTGGTTGGAGGCGATTGGGAGTTGGCGGGGGTGGTTTGGAGAAGGTTGTGGAGGTGTTGTGGTCAACCAAGAGTGGTGATGGTCGACCGGGAACCATGGGGGTCAATCAAGAGCCATAAGGGGTCAATCAAGTGTCATGGAGGTCAACCAAGGGTTGTGGTGGTCAACCGAGAATCGTGGTGGTCAATCAAGAGCCATAAGGGGTCAGTCAAGAGTCATGGAGGTCAACCAAGAGCCATAGGGGTCAACCAAGAATTGTGGAGGTGAACCAAGAGTTGTGATGGACAACCAGGAGTTGTGGTGGTCAACACAGGGTTGTGTGGTCAACCAAGGATCATGGTGGTCAATGAGGAGCCATAGGGGTCAACCAAGAATCATGGCAGTCAACCAAGAATCATGGTGGTCAACCAAGAGTCGTGGTGGTCAACACAGGGTTGTGTGGTCAACCAAGGATCATGGCGGTCAACCAAGAATCATGGCAGTCAACCAAGAGTCATGGAGGTCAACTAAGAATCATGGTGGTCAACCAGGAATCATGGCGGTCAACCAAGACTCCGGCAGATCAGCCAAGGATCCTGGTGGTCAACCAAGGGTCATGGTGGCCAACCAAGGATCATGGCAGTCAACCAAGAGTTGTGGTGGTCAGCCAAGACTCCGGCAGGTCAGCCAAGGATCCTGGTGGTCAACCAGGAATCATGGCGGTCAATCAAGACTCCGGCAGGTCAGCCAAGGATCCTGGTGGTCAACCAAAAGTTGTGGTGGTCAACCAGGAATCATGGTGGTCAATCAAGAGTCATGGTGGTCAACCAAGAGTCGTGGTGGTCAACCAAGAATCATGGCGGTCAACCAAGAGTTGTGGTGGCCAACCAAGGATCATGGCAGTCAACCAAGAGTTGTGGTGGTCAACCAGGAATCATGGTGGTCAATCAAGAGTCGTGGTGGTCAACCAAGAGTTGTGGTGGCCAACCAAGGATCATGGCAGTCAACCAAGAGTTGTGGTGGCCAACCAAGGATCATGGCAGTCAACCAAGAGTTGTGGTGGCCAACCAAGAATCATGGTGGTCAACCAAGAGTTGTGGTGGCCAACCAAGGATCATGGCAGTCAACCAAGAGTTGTGGTGGTCAGCCAAGACTCCGGCAGGTCAGCCAAGGATCCTGGTGGTCAACCAAGAATCATGGTGGTCAACCAAGGGTCGTGGTGGCCAACCAAGGATCATGGTGGTCAACCAAGAGTCGTGGAGGCCAACCAGGAATCATGGTGGCCAACCAAGGATCATGGTGGCCAACCAAGGATCATGGTGGCCAACCAAGGATCATGGTGGCCAACCAAGGATCATGGTGGCCAACCAAGG
>JAGGNK010015148.1:0-11511 GCA_017590115.1 Montifringilla adamsi | reverse complement strand
ATGAAACCTTTGCAACAAGATGGCAACAAGACTCAAGAACAGTGCCTGGGATTCTGGACTTGGGGATGCAAAGGATCTGAGGCCAACTACACCCCAAGTGAAAAATAGATCTTAGCACCTTATGAAGAGATTTGAGCTGCCTCAGAAGTGATCGGCACTAAAGCACAGCTTCTTCTGACACCCCAAATACCAGTGCTGGGTTGGATGTTCGAAGGGAAAGTCCCTGCCACATATCATGCCACAGATGCTACGTGGAGGAAGTGGGGTGCACTGATCATACAGCGATCTTGGATAGGAAATCCCTGGATCTTGGAAATCATCACAAACTGGCCTGAAGGTGACAATTTTGGACTATCATCTGAAGAGGAAGAGAAGCAGGTGACATGCTAAGGAGGTCCCACCGTATAATCAGCTACGAGAAAATGAGAAGCGATACACTCTCTTCACTGACTGATCCTGCCATATCGTAGGGACAAATAAAAAATTAAAAGCTACCACATGGAGCTTTATGCAGCAAGTCATAGAAGCTATTAAGGGTCAAGGTGGATCAAGACAGGCTGAACAGCTGAAAGCCATCCAGCTGGCTTTAGATATCACTGAACAAGAGACATGGCCAACACTCTACAGTGACTTGTGGATGGTAGCAAATGCTCTGTGGGGGTGTCTGGAACAATGGAAAAAGGCCAATTGGCAGCACAGAGGGAAACCCATCTGGGCTGTCCAAGTGTGGCAAGACATCACTACCTAGGTAGACAAGTTGGCTGTAAAAGTATGTCATGTGGATGCACATGTTAGCGTTCAGAAACACAAAATCATGGAATGATTATATGCAGGTGCTTTTATTGAAGAGCTCTGGGTGTCAGGGGTACAGACACAAATCTGACTCTGACATGGGTTTGGGATGAACATGTTTTTATACCCTTATCATTATATAACTACATATTAATTATTAAACTTATATTGTTCTATTGTATACATTGATTTCATCCAAGCATGGATTTTGTAATTTCTATCAAACCCCCCAAACATTGTTTCTCATTATTCTTGTTACAATTAAACAATAATTATATCCAATTACCAAACAAACATCATGTTTAAAAATCATATAATTTATCATAGTCATTAAATGATTCTACAGGTGCAGTTTCACATGATCCAGTAAAGCCTAACATTTTCCCAGGGCCTACCAGGCCTAACCTTTCTTTCCAACTCCCCTGAATATCCCATGATTTTAGAAACATTTTATCCCTATACTATCATTCTCCCCCCTTTGAAAGTATTTTCACTTTACTATAATAAGTGTAAATGCTTTCACTTGATACAATCCTTTGGCTTCTGTGTTTATACTTGATGTTCATCTTGAAATTCATGGTTGTTATAAATGTTGTCACGGATGCTGTCACGAACTGGAGGACCTGAAAATGATGGGTGTGGATTCTTGTCCCTTGTCAGTGCCTTCATTATCTTTCGGTTCCAGGACGTCTTTTTCTGTATTTCTCCTTTTAGGATGCTGTAAACTAACCAAATTACTAAGAACATGATCAGTAAGATTATCAAACTCTCAATGATAGACTTAATCCATGAACTCACATTCCATCTTAACCCTTTGAAGATTTTGTCTAAACAGCTCATAGTCAAGTCTTTTTGTTCTTCTTGTGCCTCACGTTCTATTTGTTTCAACTGATTGATATCATATTCTACATCTGCAGTTACATTTGGGATGTGGGTGCAGCAATGATCAATTTGTCCTTTTAAAAATCCACACACTCCATGCTCTTTCAGGAGTAACAAATCTAAGGCCAACCGATTTTGTAAAGTCATTTTTGTGGTGGCTTGTAATTGCACATTCAGGTCTTTAAATCCTTCCCGGGTGACTCTTGCCAGTCTATCTACCTGACCTGTAAGTGTCACGATCCATCCTTGTGGACAAGATATCATGATGGTTTGTTTTACTGATCTCAGGGTGCAAAAAACCAACACAACAAGGGGGTTTTGAAGTGATAATCAAAAAACAAATGTACCTTTATTGTGACCACAGCAAAAATGCGTTAGGGAGAGGGGAAGTGAAGAAAAGGGAAAGAATAAGGGAAAAGAAATGAGGTGTATAGCTACCAGACATGGAAAACGATGTAGTCCTTTGAAGTCCAGTTGACAAAGCCTGTCATATTCACGTCAGGGGAGATCTCAGAGATACTGGTCAGCTCTAACCTCTATTATAGTCTTTTTTGATTGAGGGAAGGGGACACATTTCAAAATCTAATCAAATGTAATATAGAATAGTCTATTGAAAAAGGGTACAAAAAGACCACCAGCAGCAGGCGAGAACCACTGTCTTCTTGGTCCAGTAGTCAGCTTGCAGGCAAACATCAGCTCGCCTCCCCCACACTCCTCCCCCCATGTTAGGGGTTTCAGTCTCAGTCCTTGGGAAGGAAAGGGGAGCTTTTCCATATAGGGGTCTCATGTATCAGTCTTTGAGGGAGAGGCTTCTCCCATCTCAGTCCATCTGTCATGGTGGTTGTACGTTAAATGGAAGGTCTTTTTCTGTGGCGACCACCAAAAGGTCATTCCAGAGAGAAAGTCCAGCCAAGTAAAGAGGTGGGGAAATTCCAGAACTAGTGTTGCGAAGCGATGCAGGCGAAGAAGGGCAAAGTGCCCCCTTCTTCTTTCAATAAGTTCAGTGGTCCTTGTGATATGGCAAACACACCTGCAGACAATGGCTTGGCACGCTCCAAAATTCACTCAGGCTCCTGGATCTTGGTGGACAAGGCTGGACCTGAATTCCAGAACAGGATCCTTCTTTTTCCCTGGTGGTCCCGGTTTCTGTCCTTTTTCACTATGATCGTGAGACAAAAATGAGGGAAATTTTGGACAGACACTTACAGTAAGTTTGTACAATATTTCTCTATTCCTGCAGGCACAACCAATTTGTAAGGCTACTGCCAGTGGTGGCATTTGTTTTATCTCTAGAGGCACCCCAAAATGGGGAATGATCTCTTGTAGTAACTACTTAACTGTTTCTTTTGCTTGGTTTGTGCAACAGGGAAGGGCTTCTGGCCATCCAGAAAATGTGTCAACCCCCACTAACAGATATTTGTATCCTTGAGTTCTTGGCAATTCTACAAAATCCACCTGTCAATAGTCTCCTGGTTCTATTCATACCCGAATCTTTCTTAGCTGTGCCTGTTGTCTAGCAACTGGGTTGTTTTTCAAGCAGATCTCACATTTTCACATTACTGATTTTGCCATTGTTAACATCTGCACTGAGATTACATTTCACTTTAGCAATTTTACCAATGCTTCTGCACCCTAATGACATTTGTTATGTTTAATTTGTAGAACTTCTCTCATTATCAAGGGAGGGTACCACTATTTGCTCTTGTGCAGTCACATACCACTCTTCTGAATTCTTTTGTGCATTTGGCAAATGTCTCAATCTCTCATCTTCTACTGAATATTTTGGTTTTGAAGTCAAATTGAATTGAGATACATTAAGTTTTGAAGGTATCAATGCCACTGTTGTTTGCACTTCTCGAGCAGCTATTCTGTGCAAATTCCCAATCACCCACTGCAAGAGAACAACTAAACTGGTGCACGACAACACAATTCTAGTGCTCTGGTTAAGGCAGCCAGTTCTGCCCTCTGGGCAGATGTATTTGGTGGTAATGCTTTTGCCTCCACTACTGTACTGATTGTTGTCACCGCATATCCAGCGTATCTGGTTCCGTTCTCCATGAAGCTGCTCCCATCTGTGAATAACTCCCACTCTGGTTGCTCGAGCAGGACGTCTTTCAGGTCTTCTCTTGCTGAATAGGTGTACTCTATTACTTCGACACAGTCATGCTCTAATTGGCCTTCTTCAGTTGTGGTACCTAGAAACAAAGCTGGATTCAAAAGGTTAGTTGTCTTTAATGTGACATCATCCTGCTTGGTCAGGATTACCTGGAATTTTATCATCTTGCTTGGAGATAGCCAATGGCCTCCTTTTTGCTCTAAAACAGTGGTTACCATGTGCAGTACATAGACATCTATGTGCCTTCCCATAGTGAGCTTCCTGGCTTCTTGTATCAGCATCACAGTGGCTGCGACTGCCTGCAGACATGAAGGCCATCCAGCACTTACGTTGTCAAGTTGTTTGGAAAAATAGCCCACCGGCCTTTTCCAGCTTCCCAAACATTGGGTCAGGATTCCCAGTGCTAGGTGCAGCCTTTCATGTACAAAGCGCTGAAAATCTTTAGACAGATCATGTAACCCTAATGCTAGAGCAGTCGTCAGTGCTTCTTTTAATTTTAGGAAGGCTTCTTTCTGTGGTTTGCCCCAGGTGAATGGCTGCATCTTCTGGGTTTCGTACAGGGGTTTCACAATTAGTCCATAGCCCATGATCCACAGGTGACACCACTCTGCCATCCCAAGGAAGACTCACAGCTCGTGTAGATTCTGGGGCTCTGGAATAGCACAAATAGCTTGAATACGGTTAGTACCTAGTTTTTGTTGCCCTTGTGAAATTTCACATCCCAGGTAGATCACAGTCTGTCGGGCAATTTGTGCCTTTTCTCTGGATACTTTATATCCTCTCACTCCCAGTGAATTTAAAATCTCTGAAATAAAGGTCTCCTCGAGCCAGGTCTTATAAGCTCTTGGAGATTTATATCATACCCAAGATAGTTCAGCCACCTCAGATGGCATAAAATCAGCAGGATGGCTTCTGTGGCAGTGTTGGAAACATAAAAGTTTTAATAAAAGGCATAATAACAAAGCTCTTTACAGAGAAAAACTGAGCCAGGGCAAGAGGTTCTTGCTCCTGGTAAAACACCTCAGTTTCTTTGTTCAATTCTTTTTCTAGTGAATTGCTTAGGTGGGACTTTTTGGCTTCTGTCCAATTGGCCATCCTTAAGTTTTAGGTGAATCACAGAATCACAAAATTTCTAGGTTGGAAGAGACCTTTAAGATCATTGAGTCCAACCCATGTTCTAACACCTCAACTAGATCATGGCACCAAGTGCCACATCCAGTCTTTTTTTAAACACATCCAGGGATGGTGACTCCCACACTATTCCTGATACTGGCCAGGATGCCATTGGCCTTCTTGGCCACCTGGGCACACTGCTGGCTCATGTTCAGCCGACTGTCAACCAGCACCCCCAGGTCCCTTTCCACCTGAGCACTGTCCAGCCACACCATCCCCAGCCTATAACATTGCAGGGGGTTATTCTGGCCAAAGTGCAGGACTCGGCACTTGGACTTATTGAACTTCATCCCATTAGATTCTGCCCATCCATCCAACCATTCCAAGTCCTTCTAGCAAAGCCCTCCGTCCATCTAACAGATCGACACATGCTCCCAGCTTAGTGTCATCTGCAAATTTACTAATGGCTCTGGATACTTTATAACCTCCCATTCCCAGTGAGTTTAAAATCTTGATCGTTACCTTTATGCAGGTTGCTTTTTCTTCTGTAGCTATCAGTATATCATCAACATACTGCAACAACAGGTATTGGTCTCTCGGTACTTGCCCGTTCTCAGTCCAAATCTCCAGCTCCTTCACCAGCTGGTTTCCAAATAATGTCGGATTGTTCTTGTATCCTTGTGGATGCTGTGTCCAGGTGAGCTGGGTTTTTCTTCCGTTCCCTGGATTTTCCCATTCAAAGGCAAACAGTTTCCTACTTTCTTTGTCAAGGGGTATGCAGAAAAAGGCATCTTTTAGATTAATTATGGTAAACCATTTACATATATCTCTTTTACGGATGTCAACAACGTGTAGGGATTGGCAACCACTGGATAAATGTCTTTAGTTATTTCATTTATTGCTCTCAAATCCTGCACTAGTCTATACTCACCATTTGGTTTCTTTACTGGAAATATTGGTGTATTATATTCTGATTCACATTCTCCTAGAATTTGGTATTACAAGAATTTATCAATGATCTTTACTATTCCTTGCCGTGCTTCTGGTTTTATGGGATACTGTTTGACCTTTACAGCCCTCACCCCTTCTTTTAATTCCACATGTACTGGTTGTGCCAATTTAGATTTTCCTGGTATATCTGTCTCCCATACAGAGGGAATTACTGCATCTTCTACTTCCCTAGGGATGGTAGGAACTGGTTTTTCTTTTATCATTAGAATTTGTCCTGTCTTTGACTCAGGTATTTTCATTAAAAGTTCCCCGTTCTCAAAAGTTATTACCACATCAAGTTTTGCCAACAAATCTCTCCGTAAAAGTGGAATTGGACACTCAGGCACATATAAGAATTCATGTGTTAAAACCTTGTTCCCGAAACACAAATCTAAGGGTTGCAAGAATGGCTGATTTTCCTCCTTCCCTGTGGCTCCAACTATTGTGGTTGTTTTGTCCCCAATTTCCCCTTTCAAATAATTTAGTAGAGAATATGTGGCCCCCATATCCACCAGGAATTTTACTTCTTTATCCCCTAATTGTATAGTTAATACAGGTTCCTGTATTGATTTTTGTGATTTTTGTTCCGATTCTAGTCAGCTGTCGTAATTTCCCAGCACCATCACCTTGGCAATGTCTTCCTTCTGGAACTGATTGCCCTGGTTAAACTGGTTCAGGCATTCTCTTTTCCAGTGTCCCTCCTGCTTGCAATACGCACACTGATTTAAGCCTAACCCTTACATGACTGGTCCTCCACTGTCACCCTGTTCTTCTAAAGTTCTTCTAAGCCTTCTGATGTTTACATTCTTGTAATGGAGTTTCTCACACACTTCATGTAAATAATTCTTGTTTTGCCTTCCTTTCTGGAGGAGGAGAGAATTGATGGACTGTTGGTTTGACCAGTGTGGTTGGAGAGGTGGCAATTTCATCCTCCAATCCAGGGTCACTTTTGGAATTCTATAAATATCGAGGTCAGGAAATAAACGTCCCCCTTTTTTACCTTGGACATCTCAGCGTCTGTAACTTCATACTAAGAGCTTATATACAATTGACTCTAAATAACTTTCAGGGAACAGATAAAATTTTGAAAATATTCTTCACCATGTATGAATTTATATGCTGTTTTCTTCACCCAGTTTACTAACCAATCTGCTTTCATTATCAAAGACTAATAGTGTTCAGGTTTTACTAGAAATAGATTCACACTTTCTCTGATTAAATACACTTTCATTTATAAAAATATAAAAGCTTTGAGAAAATAGTCAAATCTAATGAAACAGTATTAGAAACATGTTGTTTTGATTACTTCAAATTATCGGTTTTAAGATCTCTTAAGATAGCTAGTCCAGCTGATATATACCAAATGTGTCACATATTTGCAAGATAAATCCTATTAGTCCAAAACAAAACCCACTGGAATTAACAGGGAAAAAAATCAACAGATTTATTCGGATTGGGTCAGCTGTCCTGCCTGTGTCCCCTCCCAAGCTCTTACCCACACTCAGCCTACCAGCCTTTTGGGATAAGGGGGAAAGTTTGGAGACAGCCCTGATGTTGTCAATCACTGCTCACCAGTAGCCAAAACACTGGTGTGTTCTCAACACCTTTCTAGCTACAAATACAAAGCACAGCGTTCCAAAAAATCAGTAAAATAAAAAACTCCTTAACACCAATGTAGCACTAAGAAGCAGTCATTCTTTATTCGGCCAGATGCACAAGGGAAAGGCTCCTCCCAAAGCTGTGCATACTGAGTACAGGAAAGCTTCTATTTATATACTGTATTTTACATACATATTCATTGATTGTCCCAGAATCAACATCCATATGATAATCATTCCCCCAAAATCATTAACATATTTTCCCTCCCCTTTACGCATGCGTTCTTCTGTCCTGGGGGTCTCTCTGGTGATCCCTAGTAGTCGTGGACCCCAATATTACAGCTGACATACTCGAGCTGGCAGGGCAGTGGGGCTGATGAACTTCCAGTTCTCCTTCTTACACAATGGGCATTGTGCAGTTCCATAGGCCAGTGGGTTTGGTAGAACAAGCATTGTGTTAGCTCACCAGGTGTAGACAATTTATCAGTTGGTAGCAATAGCACTATGAAGGCTGCTATGGGAAAATGAACGCCAGCTCAGCCAGCTCAAGCACAGCTGGCGATAATAAATCTCACCCTCTCCTGAGAACCTACTACCCTGGAAAAATTCTAAGGAGCAAGTATGTGAACTTTAGAGCCAAGTGGGTTGTGTGAACCAAATATATGCAGGTAACACCAAGACGACTACAACTCACAGCTGAAGTGCAAAGAGTAGATTTATTCCATCATCTCACTGGCCTGAGGATTCCAAAAACAAATGGAAACACACTGCTAAGGTCATTTTAGCAGGGACAAAAAGTGGCAAGATCTGAGTCATGCCTTATATAAAATAGCGAGCTTCGGTCATATGCAAATCTTCCCCAGGCTGTGTTTTACAATCTCCAAAATTCTTATCTCCCTTCCCCTTTATGAAGAGGTGTCAGAACCCAGAACATCCTTCTGGGTGACCTGGATGGTTTGGGCCCCTGGCAGGGGGCTGACGAGCCCTGGCAGAAGGCAAAAAACACTTGGGGATTCGATCTTAGCCCCTGGGAGAAATTACCAACCTTGTATGCAGAGTCACAGGTCACAAAAGTTTAAGTAGCATAGTAGTAGCAATCACAGGGTAAAGGGAAAAATTTTGGAACCATGTACAGGAGGGTTTAGAACCTTGTACAGGGGGGTTTGGGATTCTGTACATGGGGGTCAGGGGCTCCAAGATGGAGGGATTTGGGCGTGCCCTGTCCTCCTTCTTTCTTCTCCCTGGCATCCATGTTCAGGATGATGTTGGCATTCACAGATTGGTTTAGAGTAGAAAGTCACTGTCTAATATAGGTGATGGGTATTGGAACATAATTGTAAATATAGTACACGTAGTTTTTAGTATAAAAGATAACACTGGCCCGGGAGGCGGGTAGTGTGCTTCGGACCGACCTGCCAGACAGGCCTGTGGCGGGCAGGAGAAAAAACATCTTAGATAAGCAACAATAAAGGACCTTGAGAACCACAAACGAAGAACTCCGACTCTTTCTTCGACCATCGGGCTGGCTCGGGGTCATCCCGACGATAGGGAACCCGAGAAAGAGGCCTCCAGCCTGTATGAAGAATGCTTTTAAGCTTGTTAACAACACTTCATTATCTGGGTAAGAAAGCTCTTCTTCTTTAGTAGACAGAAAACCACCCAAAGTGAACACAAATATGTGAATTCTCTCACACTATTTTCTAACATCTCCCAGGTGCAAGGTTGTTTTTTGAGTGAAAACAATACTAAAAGCAGCTTGTTTTCCTCTCTCCTTGACAATCTTCCATTTTTCAACCCTTTCCTCCACACATAGGTGATTTGGCACTAAAGCTTATGGGGAACGGTGCCATACACCTGGCGTCTTAACCGAGATTAGAACAAGAGAATATTGACCCTAGAGGCTCTGCTAATCTGTGTGTGTGATTGAAGGTGCTGTGGGAAAAAAATTTTGGTGGAAAATCCACCGTATGAGTGTGTGACTTATTGTGATTGAAAACAATCACATGCATGGAATGCTTGAGACATGTTTTGTGTGTTACAAAATTAGGGACCAATCAGAAGGCGGTTGTTTATCTGTAATGAAATTAAAATAAAAGGGAGCCAGCATGGGAAGGAGAAGAGAAAAAACACCATCTTCAGAGCTAAAAAATATAACACTGCATCAGTGTGTCTTTTTCCCATCGCTGACATCTTTATATTTAGATTTTTCTTTGCATTTGATCCCATCGTGAACAGCTTATGGGGCACAAACCTCATCAAATGAGTGAATACAGAATCATCTAGATGAAGAGAACTTGTGAGTTCAAGACAAGCAGAATAGTATAGTGGGGGGGAAGAGCTCTGTGGGCAGGAAAACTGACTGCTAGCCATCTTCAGCAAGATTATTTCAAACCTTGCTCAAAACTCTTTTCTGTCAAGCTATCAAGTCTTTATGCAGTCCTGGACCTAACTAAAGGAACACGTCAGAAAGCAATGGTAATAAAGAAGTCATATAACTGATAGCTGCCACCTACACAGACATAGAAAATAGACAGCTAATGGAAGGGAGATGAGACAGCAGTTATTCTACATGTAATACACTAATCGGATGGTATTGATAGACATACAAAAAGTGAAATGTAGTTGGGATGAAAATGATCCTTAAACAGAACAGTTCACTAAGAGATAAAATTTCAAAACCAAATCTCTATAGTAGTATCTATCTTCACAGATGTCCAAACAGTGAGAAAACTTCTAAACAGCAATGCTTGCCAGCCATAGATGGGAGCTATGCAAAACTATCTATACCACTCATACTTCACAAGTTATATTTTGTGTGCATAATACTATAAATCACACTTGCAAATTTATGCAAGCTTATTACTTGTTCCATTAAAAGATGTAGTAAGCTACTGTTGTGGTTTGACACTGACCCAACACCAAGCACCCATGAGAATCGCTCGCTCACCCCCCCGGCACAGATGAGCAGAGTAGAAAAAGGGAAAAAATTAACAAAGGCTTCATGAGTTGAGATAAGGACCAGGAGAAAACACTTTAAGGGCAAAACAGGCTCAACTTAAGTTGCAAAGTGAATTTATTACTAACAGTCAGAGAAGGATAATGAGAAGCAAAATAAGCCCTTAAAACACCTTTTCCCCCCAGCCCCTCTCTCCTTCCCACTGACAGAGCAGGGTGACAGAGCATGGGGTTTTTTGGGTCAGTTCATCACCGAGATTTTCTTGCGCTGCACAGGGAGAGAAGCTGTTCCCCTGTGAGGTCCCTCCCACAGGAGACAGTTCTCCATGAACTTCTCAACTGTGGGTCCACTCTCATGAGCAGCAGTCCTACCACACCTGCTGCAATGTGAATTTCCCCCATGGGCAAACAGTCTTCCCAAAACTGCTGCAGTGTGGGTCTCTCTTCCACAGGGTGTAGTCTTCCAAGGACAGGCTGCTCCAGCCTGGAAACAGGGGCCCTCTACACCGGGTCTTCCATCGGACCACAGCCTCCTTCAGGTATCCACCTGCTCTGGTGTGAGTATCTCCCTCGTGGGCTGCAGGTAGATCTCTGCAATGCCCGTAGACCCATGGGCTGCAGGGGGACAACCTGCTTCATCATGGTCTTCACCATGGCCAGAGGAATCTCACCTCCAGCGCCTGAAGCACCTCCTCCCCCACCTTCTCCATTGACCTGAGTGTTGCCATGTTGTTTCCCTCACATGTTCTCACCTCCTTCTCTTCTCTGGCTAGAAGCAAAACTGCATGACTTTGTTTTGATTTTCTTCTTAAATATGTTATCACAGAGGCGTTACCAACCTCTCTAATTGGCCCAGCTTTGGCCAGCACCATGTCCATCTTCAGGGCCATTAGGGATTGGCTCTGCTGGTCATGGTGGAAGCTTCCAGCAGCTTTTTCACAGGAACCACTGTGGATCCCCTGCTACCAAAAACCAGGCTGTGCAAAACCAATACAGCTACCATTGATTTGTCTTCTTAATTAACAAGAGAACATAACTGTGGAAGGAGCTAACAGTGGGCCTGTT
>JAGGNK010015115.1:0-11591 GCA_017590115.1 Montifringilla adamsi | reverse complement strand
GTTGGTGGGGACATAGCTGCTATTTTGTTGACCATGTCCATTGTAATCTGATCACATCCACCTTGCCATTTTACTCCTAGGAACTGAATTTCCTGGACAGGTCCTTTGACCTTACTTTGTTTTATGTCCAACCCAGCCTTCAGGAGTATCTGGATTATCTTCTCAAAAACTTCCTCTGCTGTGTTCCCCCATATGATGTCATCATCAATGTACTGCAAGTGTTCTGGAGCCTCTCCCTTTTCCAGTGCAGTCTGGATCAGTCCATCGCAAATAGTGGGGCTGTGCTTTCACCCCTGGAGTAGTCAGTTTCAGGTGTACTGGACACCCTTCCAGGTGAAATCAAACTGTGGCCTGCACTCTGATGCTAAAAGAATGGAGAAAAATGCATTGGCAATGTCGATGGGCATAGCAATGGGGAACAAAGACACATGGACCTCCTTGCTTGCTTCGAAGATCATTTAATTGTAACAAAATGAACCCTTTTATGTTCTAAACTTAACCCAAACAAGCACACATTGGCTGCCTGCCACTGCAGTGTTGCTCTTCATGCATCCCTTTACCCAATCAGCTCTCTGATCATGTGGTGTCCATGTGTCTCCTCAACCAGTAACTGCCTCATGCATGAGGCAAACACACGCCAGCCATATAACCTGATCTCTGGTTACAGGACCTGGTTTTTACCTCGCTGTTAGCTGAACCTTTCCCAGAGTTCTTTCTGTTGAGCAAGAGTGTCTTGGTTTGAAAAGACAGGTGTCTGCTAAGGAAGGCAGGAGCCTCCCATGAAATGGAAAATGCAAACCCCCTCCCTCCGAATTATTGTAATTTTGAAATTAAGGGGCTCTCAGGCAAACATATGAGAGTAGGAATAACATTTCTTTATTAGGAAAAAAAAATGCAGTAATACAAAACAACACTGACAGAGTCAGAATATGACCTGACACCCTGTTTGTCAGGGTGTTGGTAGCAGTCTGATTAAATAGTGGCTGCAGTCCTCCTGTAGTGACAAATGTGGTTCTGTTGAAGCAGTGATACTGCAGAAGGGTGTAGTTTTCCTCTGAAGGTCCAGTGGTGGTGTAGATGGGCCTGGTCTTCCTCTGGAAATCCAGGAGAAGAAAGCTGCTCCTCTAGGAATCCAGTGGGAAAAGGCTGCTTGTGGTGTTCCAAAACTCAGATTATATCCAGGTAGGAATGTTTGGTTCTTCCTCCTGGGCAGAACATCTCACAATGGGATGATGTAATTTTATAAGTCATGCAGTGACACTCAGTGGCCCATTAACAGAACATATTTTCTGGAGGGAGGATTGATTTGTGGAAGAGATAAAGAAAACTGCCTCATCTGGTTTTAACAGGTGGCCCAATTAGCAGAAGATAATTGTCCCACGTGTAACAGATGGCAATAGAATACACACCCCCAGCCACTTCTTGCATTTCCAACCTAAAACAAAGAGTGAACAGGTTTTCTTGTCTCCCACAGATAGAGACACTACTTTGCTGTCTTGGACTCAAGTTTGTACTGAAGTTCCAGTATGTCCAGCACTGTTGCATGATGAGTGTGGGTTTCAGACATGCCCTGCCTTAGCCTCAGATTTTGGCAACAGTTTAAATTTCGGGAATCATTGGCCTGCAAGTTCTAGTGATGACAGGTCAGGTCTATTTATAAAAATGAATTATTTATTAAACAGACAAGAGATAACAGATGAAAGATCTTAATAAAAATTGCTTACTACAAAGTATAAAACTAAAGAGCTACTAGTAGATTATACCATAACTTAAAACAGTGCATGATATAAAGGTACCTATATTAAAGCTAGCAGAATAAATAGTATTAATTAGGAGTCAAATGTAGCTTACCACCAAAATGACGATAATGTACACAGATTCCTTCACTTAACCCCTGGGGAGTAACTGCGAAGCAGGTGTTCCTACTCACAGGAGAAACTCCATGTATATCCAGGGAAATGTATAGATTATTTCTGCTTTGTGAAAGCTTGGTGTGGCTTTTATAGCTTATAAAGTAAGGTGTCTTGCAGTCAGAAATCCAGTTTATCTGTCCAGATCTCACTTTAACAGTTAAGATGCTTATTGGCAGTTGGGAGATGCCAGACCGGTGTTAACCCCAAGGTGCCAAAATAACTCACTACAAGACAGCTTGTCCTGTTTGAGTTATATGATCAGTTAACAAACAGCAGATAAGTGCTTGTGGGGGATGAGATGCCCTGCTACAGGCAGAGCAGTGCTCAGTGATGGTTTGACTTCATTCAGGCCATGATAGTCCACTGTCAGTCTCCACTCTCCATTAGAGTTATGCACAGGCCATATGGGACTATTCAAGGGTGAGGCAGTCTTGCTGACCAGTCCAGGGCTCTCCAGTTCACGGATCATCTTATGTATGGGAATCACAGAGTCTCGGTTTGTGTGGTATTGCCAACAATGCACTATTGTGGTGGTGATCAGTACCTGTTATTCTTCAACCCTCAGGAGTCTTACTGCAGAAAGGTCCTCTGAAAGACCAGGCAAGGTGTTCAACTGTCTAATGCCTTCTGTCTCCACAGCAGCTATCCCAAAAGCCTATCAATGTCCTTTTGTGTCTGAAATATCCACTCCTGAGGTAATCTATGCCAAGAATACATGGAGCCTCTGGTCCAGTCACAATAAGGTGTTTCTTCCACTCCTTCCCGGTCAAGTTCACCTCATCTTGCAAGAGAGTCAACTGTTGAGACCCCCTGTCACTCTCACTCCAGCAATGGAAACAGGTTCTGCCCCCACATATCCCAATGGCATCACTGTCCTCCCTGAGCTTCTTTCTGAGTTTCTGATTACTGTCTTCAATGCTCTCTTCCAATTTCCAGATATGCTCAGTCAGGTCTGATTCCAGGGCTGGGACTTGGGTTCGTGTCAGGACACGGACAGTGTCTTCATATGTCCAGAGTCTTCTCATCATAGCACCCGCTGTCTCATGTTCCTCATTCCATTGCAGCACTACTAAGAAAATGGGAATACACTTGTGTCCCAAGTTGTGTGAGTTTCAACCACATCTGTGTTGTACATTTAACAAGGTCTGGACTTTTAGTGGGTTGGTTGTTATTGGGGTACGCAAAACAGAGAGTACTTTGGACCTTACTAGCATAAGAGATTTGATAAACAAAATGCCTTGGCAGGAGCAAACAGAACTTTGAGAATTAAATCAAGATTGCAGGAAGATTAAATCAGACGGATTTACCGGAAAAAGAAAATTACATCAAACTCTGCAAGCAAGAGATGTTGTAAAATGCATGTTTGTTTATGTGATGATTAACCCAACCACTGTAGTAAAACATTACTAGCCTTCCTAAAATACTATATAAGCATTTGTATTCCACAATAAATTTGGATTCTTTGACCATCTCACCAAGTCCCCGTCTCTCTCTTCATCGCTGATAGGTTGTCATTTGAGAAAGTGATCTCTAGAACAGCCAGTTCTCGCAAGGGTTGGATTCCTTGCTCCATGGTTTTCCAAGGGCCTTGCTGCAGCTGAAGGTCTTCCTGGCAAAGGTATCTCTCCTTCACAGTTGTTAGGAGTCACGTCCAGAAGCTGAGAGGTTTCCTTGCAACCGCCTGGTCAATACCCACATCACTTGAAAAAGATCCTAAGTGTCTCACTTCAGTACTGTCTAAAATTGTACTCTTACCTGCAGTGTCCCAGATTCAAATCAACCAGCTCAATATGGGCTGTGTTTGTCAGGTGAGGTCTTTCCTCAGATTGCGCAGGTTTTCTAAGGATAGGGATTTGGTGGTTATTTCTGGCTCTGATTCCTCTGCTGGCTGAGAGGGTCCTGCCTGTTCATCGTCATACACAGATTTGGTCTTCTATTTCTGTGGGAACTCAACACATCACTCTGAATGTCCAGAGTCACCGAGAGAACCAGCCCAAGCTCTAATTGGATGGTTTGCAGGACTACTTTTTCTGTGTAAAACTGTTATCAAATTCAGAGGTACTGAGAAAATCTCTGGAATGCCATGGCCACAGCCTTTAATTCAACCACTTGGGACGAGGCTGACACGTGGCCTTCCAGCACACTGAGCTGTCAGTGAAGACAGTAGTTTTTTCTCCCTTTTTTTTTTTTTTTTTTTTTTTTTTTTTTTTTTTTTTTTTTTTTTTTTTTTTTTTTTTCCCAGAAAGCCAGCAGCGGTGGCAGGTCGTAGGACCCAGCCACAGCGGGCGGGGAGGGGGACCCGGCCCCACCGCCAAGCCCAGATTCATTTGGCTTGTTCCCTTCCCCCAGCTTTGCACTGGTGTCATTTGGGGCCCCTGGATCTGGGGTCCCTGGGACAGCCCGTGCCCATCCCCAGATGGGCGATTCATTTCTGCCTTGTCCTTAACTGCCCGCCCCCACCATGCTGCCAATGTCTCGGCCATCCCTCCAGCATTTCGCCCTTCCCCTGCCCTTCCCAGGCATGGACCAAGCCACAGCCTCTCGGGACCTCACTCCTCTCGCCCTGCGAACGGGAGCGGGACACACAAGGTGCTTCAATGCATGGCAGGGAAGGTGCTGATCCCGTTCGCAGCATGGTCGGGCCGGCGCCAAGCTGTGAGGGCATGCCCCTGCTGAGGGACAGGCTGTTGGTGCTTGCTGCTGTCCCTGTCTGTGTTTCCTGGCAACCCGAGGGAAACAGTGGGGGGCAGACCAGCTGGGAGCGGCGAGGCAGGCTGGGGATCTTCTTCAGCGCCACAGCTCGCGTCCTGGATGGGAGCCGGGTCGGCTGGAGGCGGCGGAGCCAGCAGGGGGGTATCCCCAGCCGGCGCTGCGGGCACCGCTGCTGATGAACCAGCTTCCGGCTGCAGTGCAGGGGGGCTGGATGTGCTCTCCAGCGCGGGGAGGCTGGCCACTGTTGCGGAACCGGCTGCCTCCCTTGTTGCCGGCGGAGGCGGCTCCGCCCCTCCCATGGTGCAGGGGGGTGACCCAGCGGCGGAGCCGATCCACACACTGCATGGGGAGGAGGAAGCAGCGATGGTCCCTCTTGCGCTGACGAATATAGGATTCAAAGCGACCCCCGTGGCAGGGAGAAAGGATGCATCTGACTCCATGGATATCAGAAGGCTAATTAATTACTTTATTATACTATATTATTCTATATATTACATTACATTATATTGCATCTAAACTGAATCTGCACAAGCACTCAACTGCACAGCCCGCCGCCCCCCTCCCCCCAATGCAGGGTGGGAAGGAACCAGTGGCGGCTGTCCGTGAAAGGATCGTTCCCCGGCTGGCCATGGCAGAGAGGCCAGTGGCCACCTGCCTGGGGGGAGGTGCTCCTCCAAGTCCAATTGGGATGTGCCTACCGAGGTGGATTTGCTTTCCCATTGATCATTCTTTTCTCTGCTTCTCTCAGGTTCAGAGAATGTGAATCGCGAAGGCAAAGGGGCAGGAGCATCTGCAGCTCCAGTCAGAATAATTGCTGACTGCGAAAGCGGAGCCGCTGAAGGCTTCAGTCCCTCCTGTGCATGTGGGATGTGCCTACCGAGGTGGATTTGCTTTCCCATGGGGTCCAGCCCCTTACTACTCTGGAAAGCATTGACTAGATTGGTAGTAGTTGAGGTACACTCGCATCTCACCTGAGTTCCCCCCAGAGACAGAGACCCAGTTAGTCCCAGGCCCATGGATCCAGGGAGGTTTCCACGTCCATGGAGAAGCCATGAATTTTTGCCCAATGGAAAACCCTGTAGAGAGCATCTTCCGACACAGGAAGTCTCCTATGGCGAATCATATGTTCCCACACTGTAAGGGTTACATGTTCTGGCATAGAAATTCGGACACCCATTTTGCAGGCACCTTTTCCCAACCGCAAGCCCACCCCAGGTCACAGGTAGTGCTATTGTTGGGAAATCTGTTCCCTGTAATAAGTAGTAATACGTTTGTTCATTAATTAAATCAATAGCTAAATAATTATACAATATAAAACAATAGTTAAATAGCTAAAAATTTCTTGTGCAGATACATATGGTTGCTGGTTTACTATAGTGCTTTGGGAATTCCATTGTAAAGGTATGCCTTATGAAAGGAAAGTAATGAAAAGCAGCTGTAATAACAATCCTTAAACTCACAAGAATTGCTTAGCTTGCAGAAAGTGTATAGTACTAGCAAGAATTGCTTAGCTTGCAGAAAGCGTATAGTGTTCTGTATAGATATACCTTATAAGGCAAAAGTTTAAAGTTAAAAAAAAAAAGAGTTCACCCAGCATTCACAAAGAGGAAGACGAAGCCTTCATCCCACGACCACCAGAAGGCAGAAAAAGACCCCCTAGCAACTGAACGAGCAAGCGCAGAAGACAGATCACGTCACCCCTAAACCCGGAGAAGAAGGCAATAAAAGGTGGACTCAGGGGATAGGAATTTTGCGAGCCAAAGCGGAGCGGAGACTCCGGGCTGCCCAGCGCTGTCCTTGCTTATTCTTGCTTGCAAAAATAATAAAGATAATTATATGATTCTTAAATTCAGTGAACTTGTTTATCACATTCCCCAACCCAGAGTTTAGGCTATGAGGGTAAAATGCGATCCCAAGGGACAAATCTTCTCCAGGAAGACATGGGGAAAGGTTAATGCTACCTTTCTGGGGAAGCAGAAGGTGTCTGGTTACGAGCGGGCTGCGCGGGGTGCTGCGGGTCCTAGCGGGGGTCCGACGGCATCCTGGCGAAATCCCTATGGAGGCCGGGCGGAGTCCAAGAGGGGTCCCAGATACTCTGCCCATCCTGCAGCTCCATGAAGGGTTGCCAGATGTGATTTCTGTGAGTGGTCAGCAGACACCCCCCCCATGTTCAGCTTTGGCTGCAAAGTCAGCCGGATCCATTAGGGTCCTGTTTCTTCAGCCTAGGCTGCAACCAGCGTCAGGGTTCACCACTTATCGCAGCATGTGTCCCTGCCGGGTAATAATTAGCATTGACTCCATGATCCCAGAAGGCTGATCAATCACTTTATTATACTATACTATACTATACTATACTATGCTATACTATACTATACTATACTTATTAGGAAACTCATTGCCCTTACAGACAGTCCAAAACAGTCAGAGCAGATTGGTCCTTGATTCCAAAACACCATCACCATTGGCCAATTAAGAAATCATCCTTTGGTAAGCAAATTTCCATAACACATTCCATATGTTCACAACAAGAGGTGCAGCAAGTGAAGATAAGATTTGTTTATCAATCTTTTCTCTGATCTTCTCACAGCCTTCCCCAGGACAATGCTTGGGGAAGTCATGCCTGTCGCTCTGTGTAGCCTGAGAGCTGCAGCCACATTCTGTCCTCTTCCCAATCCCCTTGTCAATGCCCACATCCCAGGACAGGGATCCCAGTTGCTTGTGTGAGAAATGATACTCACTTTTAAAAAATTTAAAAGGTTTATTAAAACTTTATTAAATACAACAGAAGTCTGAATAAGGAAAAATACAGCACTGGGAGCAAAGGGTTCAATCACCATGTGCTCATTTACAAAATGGATGTTCCGCCTTTTATACCTCTAGCCCCTACCAAAATCTTGTCAATCGACTCCTTCTTCGCTGTCCAGTGGTGGAGATCACTTTCCCACATCTTCACTGGAGGTCAGGTGTTGCCACAGTAACAAGCCAATCCTCCCAAATGCCCCGAATACTAAGGCCATCCTGTGATAACAATGCAAGGGGGAGGGGAAACATAACTGTACATCTACAGAACTTCTCTTAGCATATACTTAATATTCACCCCTTAATTGTGAGAGTCAACCATTGCATTATTTATCTATAACAAACCCCCCCTTTTTTTTTCTATAAGTCATTTGGCTTGAACAATAAAATAAAAAAAAAAATTTCTCTCTCTCTTGAATGAGTCCTACTAGCATCTGTTGATGTGGGCAAGGACAGTGGGAACAGGAGAAAAAAAAAAGTTGTCAGAGCCCAGGACGTCTCTCTGACGGTCCTGGATGATCCGAGCCCCAGCCAGTGGGCTTTGAAACCCTGGCAGGGGTGTCGGAGACCCTGGCATGAAGCCAAAGACCCCTGTGGCTTTGAGTTCGACCCATGGAACAAATTACCACCTTTATATGAAGAATTAAAGGTCACAAAAGTTTAGATAGCTTAATAGTAGTAGTTATAGGGTGAAAAGAGAAATTTTGAAGATTTTTACTATGGGGGTCTAGGAGGCAAGATGGAGGAATTTGGGCGTTGTCCTGTTCTTCTTCCTTCTTCTTCCTAGCCTCCATCTTCTTGGTGATGGTAGCACTCTAGGACTGGTGTAAAGTAGAAAGTCACGGTCTAACATAGGTGATAGGTATTGGAACATAACTGTAAATATTGAATACGTAGTTTATAGTATAAAAGACAACGCTGGCCCTGTGGGAGGGCAGTGTGCCTCGGACTGACCTGCTGAACAGACCTCGGCAGGCCAGACAGAAAATGTTTTAGATAAGAAATAATGAACAACCTTGAGAACATGAGCCAAAGACTTCTGACTCCTTCTTCGACAGCTAGGTTGGGGGAAAGAGACTTTTAATACATCTCGGGGTCAGCTTGACCAGAGGAGATCCTGAGAAAAAGGCTCAGGTTTTCCCTAAACACACTTATTTTGGAATGGACAAAAGGGCATCACAGAGGTCTGGTATGGCTTTGACTTCCATCTACCATGCCTGTGGGGCTGCTACCTATAGTAGGTGTATCTCAGTAGTGAGTACAGAGGCCAACTCGGTCTTGCCCTCTAGTCCCTGTTGTATTAAAAGTCAATTGAGGAATAATAGAGGACTGGTATGGCCTTTTTGCCCCCACCTTACCATGCCTATGGGGTTTCTACCTGCAGCAGGGCTATGGAGTCTTCTTGGTAGTGAACAAAAGGGCCAACCTGGTCTTACCCCCTATTCCTTCTCCTACTTTACTTGTGGTTCTTAAGGAAACTGCCTCAATACCTCTTACGGTTCCTTGTGTGCTTCCCCTCAACAGATGCTTGTAATTCTCGTCTATTAAAACAGGAAGAGAGTCCTTGAGATGGCTGGTGGAAGCTTGACTCTACTTTTTGGACATCTTGTTTCTCTGGTTGTCTCTTGGTCTCTGCTTGAGAGTCAATCTCTTCTCACCTGGTCTGGATGTCACAGTCCATTCTTTGGGTTCTTCTACTGGGCCTTTAACTCTGTTGGCATGAGTCCATCCCCGCTCTGCAGTTCGCACAGCCAATTTAGTGGTGAGCAGTACTTGAAAGGGACCTTATCACTGAGGAGTTAGAGGCTGATCTCTCCATTACTTGATCATTACTCAATTTCCAGGATTAATATTATTGATTATGAAATCCAAAGTGGTAGTTTGAGGAATTGCCCCTTTAGGTCTTAGCCCTTCTAAGGTTTGTGCTACAGACATAACACATTTCTTGGCATTGGATTCCCCTTCCTCATAGGTGGCAACTTTCTGGGGCAAGGTTAAAAAGAGTAACCTAAACATCATTTCATAGGGTGACACCCCCAGATCTGACAGGAGTTGGGTTCTAATTCTTAATAAGGCTAAAGGGAGACATTTTATCCATGACATTTGTGTTCCAATTATCAGCTTAACTAGAGTCCTTTTAAGAGTTCAATTCATCCTCTCAACACGACCAGAACTCTGTGGATGCCATGGAGTGTGTAACTCCCATTTCACTCCCAGGGCTTGAACAACTTTCTGCAATATCTCAGATGTAAAATGAGTTCCTTGGTCTGAATCAATCCTATTCATCATCCCATACTGGGGAATGATTGATTCTAGAAGTGTTTTACTCACAGTATTGGTATTGGCTTTAACAGTGGGTACCGCCTCTACCCAATGAGTCAAGTGATCTACTACCACTAGCAAAAACTTCTGCCATTGTACCTGAGAAAGCTCAGTAAAGTCTACTTGGATGTTTTGAAAGGGCCGTAAGGCTGGTTCTCACCTTCCTCTGGGTGTTTTCCTCATGACTTTCCTATTCACTTGTTGACATACCACACACTGTTCAGTTACTTGCTTAGCTATTCTGAAAATTTCTATGCAGCCCCAGTCCCTTAGAAATTGATTGCTTAGTTCTTCAGTACCCCATTGTGTTGCACTATGCATTCCTTTCAGCATTTCTTGGCAAGGGGTTTATTCAACACTTGCCACCCATCTGCTAATCTCCACTTCCCTTAATTATCTTTCTTGGCTCCTATTTTAAGGAGTTCTTTCTCTTCTGTCTCACTGAATACAGGGACTTCTTGCATTTTACTCATGGGGGCTAATAGCATCATTCATTTTCCTGTCCCTGATTCAGCTGCATTCTTAGCTTCTAAATCTGATAAATTGTTCCCTCATGCCTCTTGAGTTGCCCATTTTTTATGTCCTTTAACATATACCACTGCTACTTCCTCTGGTAATTGTAAGGTTTCTAACACTTCTAAAACAAGTTTTTTTGTGAATCAGTCCCTTTTCCTTTCAATTTAATAGCCCCCCTCTCTTCCCAAATTTTTCCAAAGGTATGCACTACGCCAAAAGCACATTTTGAGTCTGTATATATTGTTCCTCTTTCCTTTGCCAAGAGTTCTAGAGCTTGTTTTAGGGCATATAACTCATACGGTTGGGCTGACCAGTTGGAAGGTAACTTTCCCTTTTCTAGGGCCACTAACTCTTCATCTATTATAGCGTACCCTGATACATGGTGCCCCTGGATTACCCTTGAAGATCCATCAATGTACAATCATTTCCCTCCTTGGAGTGGTTGATCTGTTAGGTCCTCTCTTACTTTAGTGTAATAATTTATAACTTCTAGGCAATTATGCATTAATTCCTCACCTGGTTCTCCATATAAAAACTGGGCAGGGTTGATTTGGTTACTCACAATCAGCTCTAAATCACTATTTATTAAGATGGCTTCATACTTTAGCACTAGGGAATCAGTAAGCCATTTCTCAGCCTTTTGGCTTAGGATACTTCTACCTGAGTGTGGGGTATATACTTTCAATTTTCCCCCAAAGGTTAATTTCTTGCTTTCCTCCACGAGTAGGGCGGTCACTGCCACTGCCTGAATGCAGGTTGCCCACTCCCGGCTGACAGGGTCTAGCAGTTTTGATAAATAGGCCACTGGTTTCCTGGATCCTCCCCAGTCCTGGGTTAGTACTCCATGTGCTACCCCTCTTTCTACATCTACAAACAGATAGAAGGGTTTGTCTAAGGCAGGAAGACTCAGTGCTGGTGCACTGACTAATTTTTGCTTTAAAGCTTCAAACTCATAATTTGCTCATCTTCTTTTTCCCACCTAATCTCTTCTACTGACTTTTCATACAAGAACCTGATGCCCTGAGTGTATCCTTCAATCGACAGCCTACAATATCCCAACAAGCCTAAAAACCTTCTAACCTCCCTCTTAGTTTTTGGCCGTGGAAGTGAGACTATCCCCATAATTCTCTCAGGGTTCAGTCGCCGGCTCTCTTGAGAAATCACACATCCTAGGTATTTTACTTCACACTCTACAAATTGGAGTTTCCCTTTTGATACTTGTCGTGGGGTGACAGCCTTTATCCCAATATCGTGTGTTGTGTCTGGCAGCTGCGTGTTTTCCTCTCCCGGCCATCTTGCTGCGGCGGGGCGGGGAGGGAGGGGAGTGTG
>JAGGNK010015114.1:2499791-2514017 GCA_017590115.1 Montifringilla adamsi | reverse complement strand
AGCAAAATCTTCAAATTTCTAGCTCGGGTTGTGATGGTTGGTAAGGGCTAGTGGCCACAAACAGAGGCTACTTTCCAGGGGAAAAAGAAGTCCTTTGCCCAGGCTCTGGGCGTCAGAGGAAAGCTGGCGATTAGGACTCTCAGAGCATTCAGGGTCCCTGAATCTGACCACTTCAGTTTTGGAGAAATCCAGCCAAATTTTGAAATTTCTAACTTGGAATGCGAGGGTCCGCCAGCGCGAGTGGCCACAAACAGAGGCTCTCTTCCAGGGGAAAAAGAAGTCCTTTGCCCAGGCTCTGGGTGTCAGATGAAAGCTGGTGATTATTTGTGAGGATTTGAACAGTTGTGATTTTACCTTACCTCCTGTCAGTTCAGGAACACCTTTGGAATAATTGCTGGAGTTCTTAAAAATTTTATTTAAATAAAAGACTACTCATAATTTATATCAGTTGCCTTTGACAGTGCTGCCACATGTTCACACTTGATAAAGCTGTGTATTCTGAAATCTTTCATCCTTTGTTCAAAACAGAAATTCTCGCTTGGGTGTCTGCTCCATGTCTTGCCGATCTGGGGGCATTTTGTCTCTATTTGTCTCTATCTATGGTAAGATTATTTTTGAGTTTTTTATTTAACTCATATTCCTTAAATTTCTCTCAAAACTCTTTTTTGATTTTTGATACAACACATACCTATATTCCTTAAAAAAATAGTTGTTTTTATGATAAGTTAAATAATGTTCACTCAATTTCAGATTTAACAAACAAGAATTTAAAAAAATTATAGTATTTTTTTGTTTTTTTAAAATAGAAGTCCAATATTCTGTGTTGTTTTTTCATTCACATGTTAGTGAAATGATTGTCATAGAATATATTTGGTACTGCTAAGTTTTACTCAGTGTCTGAATTCCCTTAGACATGTAAAAAAAATTGTCATATGAAGGTGTTTTTCTGTGAAATTATATTTTTTGGGTTTCTTTGCTCTACCAGTATATGGGAAATTGCACAAACTGCTGGAGTGACAAGTTGTAGTATTTTGTTTTTCACTACAGTTTGTGTATTTTAAGAGCAGGAAAGAATGCCATGCTTTTACTATATATTTTGATTTTTAGAAGTCTCTTAGGCCTTCTGTACCATTGGAGTCTGGACTGTCAGTGGGATTCCTGACTCTCATTCTGCCAGAAACACTAAATAAGCTGATCACTGAGAGCATTGAAGACCTGCAGAGTCACAGATATCAAGTGCTCAAAAATGAGGATGCAGAGTATGTGCACAACGTTTCTAAAGCCATGTTTCACCTGTGCTTAATGGAGATAAAATTTATTCCTTGTGTCTTTAGGACAGAAAGGCTAAGAGCAATCACCTGTAGACTTTAAATTATATACAAATAAATACTATTCTGTTTCTTTAAGAAAAAGTCTGAAATAATTAAGGAAAATATATCCAGCAACATTCCTGTGTTTTTTCAGTAAAACAATTAGGCATATTTTTAATATATTAGATTGTGCCTTTTTGTCATGTTTATAGTAGAACATAATCTGTTGTTAATATAGATTGGAATAAGTGTTTTATTCTTCATCGGTCTACTGGGTTTAAGCCTTTAATAGGGTTTTTCTTTTGTTGATATGCACTAAATTAAACTTCTGAAGTGGGAAATAAAATTTTTGTTTGATTCAACAGGTAATAGAATAGAAAATGTAAAGTATATCCTGGAATTCTGGGAATGGTTTCTCAGAAGAATCCATTTTAAAAGGAACAGGGAGAGGATTTCTATAAGTAAGGAATTGTTAGCTTAGAATTAAGCAGGCTTAGTGTAGAAATAAAAGAATATGTGGTTTTCTTAAGTTTTTTCTTGATATGCTATCGTGTTAATTATCTGTTAATTATTGTACTTAATCAGTTTAATCATATTACACAGACTATTCTGCTGTCTTTTTATGCCTAATACAGAGTAATGCTGCATTCAGCAGAAATGGAAAAAACCTCCTGAGCTTCTTCAAATACCATTTCACTTCTAATTTCTTAAAGAATCAATGAATTCTGGTTTTCACATTTAATATTAGATTATAAAATAGGACAAGAAAAATATGATATGTAAAACGTTTTTCAGTCATTATTTCCCTTCTGTCTGACAGGCAAACCAGTTAGAAGAAAATACTTGAGTATGAGGCCTGTCTGGAAAATGAAGCCTCCATTGAGAAGTTGAAGGGTAGAGTCTTGCCCCAGATACATGAAATGTTTGAAGGCTCTTGTATAATGCTGTTTGTAGAATGCTCAACACTTTTTATGTGGAGGCAAATGGAAAAGATTAAATAAGTTGATCAAAGCTTGTGAGAAAAGAGCTGACAAATCTGTGCATTAATTTAAGGACTTAACAAAAGCAGACTTCAGAGGTTTGGACTTTTCTACAGTTTCTTGAAGTGAAGTATTAATTTATTTTACAAAATGTATTTTCTAGCTTCAGATGAAGCTACAATGTTGTAATTGAAGTGATGTGTATAATTTAAAATTTAGATGCATTATATATTCTGTCAAGCTGGAATTGTGGAAAGGAACAGTGTCCTCTATATGCTGATTTTCTCTACAGGTTTTTTTGCCTCAGAATTACAGTATATGTCTCATGCTGTGAAGGGAACTAAGATTTGTATGGGTTGTTGACCTTACTATGTCTAGCATAAGAAACGTGAGCAGGAGATAAATAGTACTATATTGGAAAAACTGCCAGGACTTGAAGAGGTGCATTTAAAGGAGATTATTAGTAACCTTTAACAGAAAGTTTATTAAGTTCTGGATGTACATTTGGAATGAGAAATAATTGAACATTATTTATATATTGTATAATATATGTAGTGATGCATAATCTAAGATATTTCATGTTATCAATTGGAAATTCCTCTTGTGAGGAGAAGAGTGACTATCAGTTAATGTAGTTAGGTTGGAGTAGATGCATCACAAAGGTTACAAGTTTTTTGATGGCCAGCACAATTTTATTTTAAAAACCCCAACATCTGTGTTATGAATACTGCTCTTTCCAGGATGTTTCCCTAGGTGTTTTTGAAGAATATGTGTATTGTTTTGATTTTGGCCCTTTAATGTACTGATAGAAAAAGGTTGTTGCAAGGCATTAGTATTTTGAGAAGCTCCATAGTTAAAGAATAAAGAATTGAAGAAGTACCTGTGGAAGTATGTGTGCATTTTTATACGTAGCTTGCTCTGCCTGGCTGCCTCACTGGAATCTCCGCTATGCCCACATATGCTCTACCAGGAGCCTGATCAGGACCTCAAGAAGTGATGATCAGTTGGTGATCAGAACAATGTTTAGGTGATGTTGACATACAGGTGGATGGCACATGTGTAGCACATGAAAACAAGACTCACAAGCTGAGAGCAACATGAATCTGTTTACTGCAGAGTTAATACAAGACAGCTGCAACCCTGTAATAAATCTGTCAGCCTGACAGTTTGTTAGTTTCCTCAACGTTTGCAGGCTTCGAAGAAACAGGATGCCTTTCCTGTTCTGAGACTGTGTAATCTACTTTCTGTCACGCTTCCCAGGAATTTTCTGCACTGTCAAGACTTTGCTGATTTCTTACACATGTTCATTTCCTTAACCTCCAGCAGTAAAGCTGGATCACAGACACCCAATAGAATGTACTGCAAACTTTTATCTTTCTGATCATTATATGTTTCATGAGGATTAGAACTGAGTTTGGGATATTTTTTTTCCCTGACTAATACTAATGTCTTCTATTGCATTAACATTTATAACCACAGTAACTATTACACCTCTTCAAAGGTATAATTGGGTCAGCAGGGATATGGTTAAGACCAAGTTTTGTTATTGTAGACTTCAATTTTTTTATTACAGGAAATACAATTTAATAAGAAATAGAATGATATAAAGCTGTATTCCCAAGGCAGAGACAAGACTCCGTAAAAGAAGGATCATAAAGGTACCATTATGTAGCAGGAGTGTATTTCTCCCTCCTGCACTGCATCACTGCATTTTTCCTCTTTCTTTAACTCAGCAATATAGGAAAAATGGGAAACAAATATAATTTGTATTTTGAAGATGCTTATTTCTGCTTTATTTGACCTGGAATTAATGAATTCTTTACCTGAGGTGAATTTGGTGGATTGATGACCAGAAAGCTCTGTGTCCTGAAAGAAATTAATGATCTTCCCAGCAGCCCTGGCATGACTTACGGTACCTGGAGCTATTTTTATGAGCCTAGGCCAGCATGGAAGCTAGTTTGGTACTTCATCTCCAAGATACAAAAACCAAAACACAGATGGAAACATTGGCTTTCATTTTTTGCTTCTTAAGATTTCCATTTAAATTAACACCTTATTTAGCATTTTACTTTAGATATCCTTGCTACACTGTGGTATTGCTGTATAAAATTATGCTATCTGGGGCAGGGGAGGGTGGTGGGTAAAAAGTATTTTTCCAGTTTGAAAATAAGGGAAATTATTTGCAGTTTTATTAAACATATTTTCAGTTGAAGTAATATCATCAGCGCATTGAATTTTAAAATGCCCTAAAGTAAAAAAACAACTGTGTGTCACTAATAACTGTCTGTTACAGAAAAGCAGAAGAAGCAGCATTTTTTGTTAAATAACAGCTTTTTGAGTATGTATGTGATATTCACATATTCTTTGAACAGAGAGAGACTTAATTCTCTCCCAGGAAAAATTCTGGGGAAGGCTGTGAGAAAGCTCAGAGAAAACAATTCTTATCTTCACTTGCTTCATCTGTTGTTTGGCACATGTGGAATGTGTTATGGAGATTATTTACCAAAGAGAGATTACTTAATTGGACATTGGTGATGGTTGTTTGGATTGATTGACCAGTTAGGTCAAAGCTGTGTTGTGACTGTCTGAAAGTGTCTTGGGTTTTTCTTTAGTATAGCCTAGTCTAGTATAGTAAGTAGTGTAATATAATGTAATATAGCTTAATAAAGCAATTGTTCAGCCTGTTTAGCCTTCTGAATAATGGAGTCATTGCACATTATTCCCCAGATGGGGGTCATCCTGCATCAAGATGAGTATTTTTCCTAAAAGCTTTGACTTTGTAGAATTGGATATTCTTCATGTAGAGCCACTTCTTCCCCTGGGTTTAATGAAGACAAAACACTGGGCTGAGCGGGAGTGGGAATGCCCTAATAAATTCTTCACTCACTGTGGGGCCATTACCTATTGATTTCATTTTCTCTGTAAAAAGAGCAAAAGAAGCTGAACTGATTCACATGGCTTAATTACACACATTAGGTCATAGTCTCCATCCTTAAGTATCACTTCTTGCTCTTTCCCCATGCTTCATTTGTGTGCAGAAATTTGATTGTGTCCTAGGGTGAGGTTATGATGCTTGTATCCCCAGTTGCATGTTCTGTTTATGCTGGATATCATGTTTTGTGCCTTCAGACTGGCTCTGAAGAGCAAGGTTTGTTTTGGTTTATTATCAGCCTGCTCCCCCACAGCTGGCAGGACAAAGAGACGGGGCAGTACACAGTGTGGCTTTGGCTTTTTGGCTTTGCTTTTTGCCTTGCTCTTGCTTCTGCTGTGCTCATTTGCTCTTGCTTTTTGCTTCAGCTTGTTAGTTAGTTTAGCTAAGCAGTCCAAATTTTTCCCTGGACTGTTTTTCCTTTCCCCTTTTTGGAACCACTTGAACCTCCTCCAGACGTTTAGCCTTCTGAATAATGGAGTCATTGCACATTATTCCCCAGATGGGGGTCATCCTGCATCAAGATGAGTATTTTTCCTAAAAGCTTTGACTTTGTAGAATTGGATATTCTTCATGTAGAGCCACTTCTTCCCCTGGGTTTAATGAAGACAAAACACTGGGCTGAGCGGGAGTGGGAATGCCCTAATAAATTCTTCACTCACTGTGGGGCCATTACCTATTGATTTCATTTTCTCTGTAAAAAGAGCAAAAGAAGCTGAACTGATTCACATGGCTTAATTACACACATTAGGTCATAGTCTCCATCCTTAAGTATCACTTCTTGCTCTTTCCCCATGCTTCATTTGTGTGCAGAAATTTGATTGTGTCCTAGGGTGAGGTTATGATGCTTGTATCCCCAGTTGCATGTTCTGTTTATGCTGGATATCATGTTTTGTGCCTTCAGACTGGCTCTGAAGAGCAAGGTTTGTTTTGGTTTATTATCAGCCTGCTCCCCCACAGCTGGCAGGACAAAGAGACGGGGCAGTACACAGTGTGGCTTTGGCTTTTTGGCTTTGCTTTTTGCCTTGCTCTTGCTTCTGCTGTGCTCATTTGCTCTTGCTTTTTGCTTCAGCTTGTTAGTTAGTTTAGCTAAGCAGTCCAAATTTTTCCCTGGACTGTTTTTCCTTTCCCCTTTTTGGAACCACTTGAACCTCCTCCAGACTGGGACCTGGGAAACACCGAGAGTTTGCACCTTGTGGCTGCAGCAGCCATCCCCAGTGCCAGAGGGAGCAATAACAGAGCGACCACTCCCAGGAAAGACTTTCTGAATTTGTCATCCTTTTCAGATCGGTGAAAGTGTTGTCATCTGGTATTGTTCATTTTGTGTGCTGGGGGTGTTAAATAAACAGGTTCTTTCCACTTCTCTCCGGGGAATCCTTCCCGAACCAGTAGGGGGGAGGGGCCCTGTGGGTTTGCTTTCTGGGGGGCCCCCTTTGGAGGTTTTCTCCCAGATTTGCCCTAATCCAGGACAGATTGTAATGTTGCATCTGCCCTGTTCATCTGTTTCTCTGTTAGAACAATGTCATCAGTGTTTTAGAGCTTGGTTGTGAAATTGCCTTTCCTTCCTAAACTGTTTTAAAACTGATTTGAAGTCTTTATTTCAGCATTTGAGAAAATTCTGCTGCTTTTTGGATTTTATGTTTCAGATGCAAATCTAAAGTTTTTTTGTTTTTTAAAGGGAAGAAAAAAAAAAGAAAAAAGCTGGCTGTACTTAAATACATCTGTGGTGTTCACACATTGTCCAGAAAGGAAATCAGAACTGATTCCAGCTTTATAACTTTGTGTTTCTTCACTAATATTGCTGTCCTGTTCCCTTAGGTGGGTTTTTGGGGTTTTTTTCTGAATTGGGTGCTGAGCAGGGGTGAAGCTTCCACATTCATTTATGCTACCTACTTTTTAATGTAACTTGCCTGTCATTGGGCAATATTTATTATTTACCTCTTGGTTAGGTTTGCTTAAGCCCCAGTTTCCATTGCTCCTGCAGTTCATGGCATATTTTGATTCATCTCACAGTCTGTCATTCCACAGCCCTCCTGGTGACTGACTCAGCATGGAGAAGCAACAGGGGTTCAGCTGAATCTGACGTGTCCCACCTGGCAAATATCTTCTGCTTTCTTTTGTTATCAGCCAGTGATACACACTCCCACACCTTGGTAAAAAACAGCTCAGGTATAAAGGCAGAGCTTGAGTTCTTTTTTCTGGAAAGCAAACATTGCCCAATATTGACGCCAATCTCATCTCAGTGATCTTTTTCATTATCCCATTTGATGTTTCATCACAGCTCTTTCTTCCTTTGTTGGAGCACTTGGTTATTGTTTGAAGTGAAGGCTGTGGATCATATTTAGCCTTTATTATTTCAAATCTGAGTGAAGTACAAATAATCCTTTGCTCAGTTGACTAATGCTCTTGCAGGTAAGCAGTATAGAAAGGAGGAGGCAAACTTTTCACACTACCATCTGTTGTGTCTACCAGCTAGTTCTACCATTCAGTTTTTAATTTGCTTGGTGCAAATAACTATCATTATTATTACAGCATGCAAGAGGTCTAATTTTTTCATGCAGTTAGTTACCAGCAGTTCACTGGAAAGGTTGTCTTTTGTTGTATCACTTGCTACAGGAGATGTAAAATTTCCTAGAGATGGTTTTGGGAGATGCAATCCTTTCATTAGAGTTAAATCTGTGAAAATAGTGGGCAGAGGTACTGCTACAGACCAATTATATGTAAATCTGGGATGATCTTGCAGTAGCACTCTTGCTTTTCACCAAGACTAGTAGATCACAGTAGCTGCAGATATTTGTGAGAGAAAAAGAATGTGGTTGAAGAGTAGCAGAGGAGATTTGGGAATCAAGCTGTTTCCAACTCCTGCATACTTGTGTTATGATCCTGAATTATGCCAGGCTCCTTTTAACTCTTGATACTGAACAATGACAGTCCTTTCTATACTCAGTACACCCTGAGTAGTCTCCTGGTTTAGGAAACCAGGTGGTATTGTGATGAACAAACCAGAAGACAAAGATGTTGCAGCAATTTTGATAGCTTTAGGAAGCACAGTATGGCTCTGCCTGTTCCAGTTTGACAGAGTGGGTTCCTAGAGTGTCCAAAGTCTCTTGAAAGTGTGTAGCTTATGGTTTTTCATCTTGGAAAGTGTTATGAGTAGAAAAAGTTATCCTTTTTTTTTTTAAAGTTGCAGAATTAACAGGTCAAATCAATTGCTGCTAAGTTGGAGTTTAACTACTTGTTGTTGACAGTTTCATGTTGTGATCACCTGTTAATAGTTTTTCTTTAATTACCTGTTGTTGATAGTTAGAAATCCCTCTTTGTCGGGTATCACCCCTGCTGCTTCCTGGAAAATGGCACTCGGGACTGTGAGGAGAAAGTGACATCGGGGCTGGTATGCAAATATGGAAGCACCTCACCAAATCTAGCAGGAAAAACCCCTAAAACAACAAGCCACCATGGAATTAAAAGAGCTAAGTGATGTCTAGAGGTGAGCAACTGAATCCAGTGTCTGCTAAGATCTTTTTTACCTTTCACCCTAACCTAAAAAGATGTCGACTGGAAAGAGGACCTCGCATATCAAACTGAAAAAGGGGAATCTCCTGGTGCTCTCGTGAGGACGGAAGTCCCAGATCTGCCTGCACACCAACGAACACAGCTGCACTACTCCTCCTCCTCCATGCCACTCCTAGGAGCAGCGGTGGCCTGCGCGTGACCCGTCTGATTTTAATAAAGGCATTAAAAAAGGAGAAAAGATCTCCTGCCCATTTATTTCAGAAAGGAGTGTGTGAAGCAATGCTTAGACATGGAATAGCAACTCTGGTCATGCTAATAACAGGAAGGCTGAGTAGACTGGCTGACTCCGAGTAAATTTTTCAGCAACTTCAGTCACTTGGGCTGAAAAATTGCTCTACTGCTGTTTGTCTGCCAGGAAGCAGTACTACCAACATAATGCTGAAAAGCTCTGGGAAAAACTGGTGAGTATGCAGGTCTTTTAAAACTCAAAGGTGAAGAGTTGGCCAAGTAATGACAATCATACCAATATGGCTACATGTTGTTCTACTTTATTAAGCAACTTTGGCATATTTATGCTTTTCTATACACTGTTTCATGCCACTACTGCTTAATGCTCATTGGTTCAGTGGCTGCATTCATACATATGTTATTTGCTGATTGGTTGCCACGTTATAAGCATTTTTAGCTAAGGTGTGCTAAATTAGCAGTTCTCATCATGTTTGGCATCCAGCTTCATCCTTGCACAATGCCCATTCTTCTTTGTTGTATCTATTTGAGGACAGTACATGGTCTATCTTGTTCTTGTTCGAGGACAATACATGGTCTTCAGAGTAACTCTGCAATCTGCAGGCCAGGGTTGTCCAGTCCCTGGAGTGGTACAGCATGGGCTTGTTCTGCCAAGAATTCTTCTACAAAAAGGGATTCTGCATTTGCAACAGCTCATGTCTTTGTCACAGCCTCACTCACCTAATTTTCTACAGCCCTGCACTTTTTTTTCACTATTATCCTGTGGGGGTGGCCGGTCAGGGGTCTGATCACTCAACCTTGACACCGCAACCTTCCCAGATAGAGGTTCCACAAGAGACAACATTCTAGGAGTCTTAGGCAGTCTTTCAGCCACCGGATAACCTCAGCAAGGGGTAGACGGCTCAGGTCTTAGCAGTGATTTCAGCTCTACCTTGCGAGGTGTATCCTGGCCAACACAGGGAAAAAGAGACAGGAGCACTGTGTGGTTGCTCCGCAGAGGCAGCCTTTATTCCAGCACCCTGCAAAGGATATCAGTGATGGCAGCTCCCTTCTGAACAGGGTAGAAACTGGGGGGTTTATGGGGAAAAGCAGGGGTGGTACAAAGTGGGGAAAACCAATTGGTCCCAACAAATCTACATGGGGTTCCAAAGCCTGCTGGGAACTCACCATGACCAAGGAGGATTTCTCAATCCATGAGAGTTTGAGAAGACCTTATCATAGCCCATTCAAGGGATACCTCTCCAAGGAAGAGGGCTGGCATGCCCATCTCCACACTATCTCATCCATAGTGATGTAGGGCCTGATTGAATTCTCATTCCTGCATACCAATGTTTGAAGGAAAAGGGACTACAGTTTCTATTTCTAGCTCACCTAAGGAAACTAGAATTTGTGTACACAAAATGAAGCTGCTCCACTGTCACGGTTTGAGGCTGGCAAAATGCCAGTGCCCCCATGAAAATATACTTTCCCTAGTGGCTTCTGTGAGATGTGATCAGCAACAGAGCAAAGCAGGCTCCAACTTAGGAGTAAAGAAAACTAACTTTATTAATTACAATATCTAAAAAGGAACAGACACAGCACTAAGAATGAAAACCCTCCAAATACATTCCTCCTCCTCCCCCCCATTTCCTCCACAGCATGAAATAACACCTTAGATTTCCACCCCATTTTTCAGATAATCAACTTTGAGTCCATCATCACCATTCAAATAATCAACTCTCAAGTCCATCAGGGAGAGAAGAGTCCCCCCTTGCACCATAGGCTTCCCCCAGAAACACAATTAAAACCTCTTGTGTTTCCATGTCACTCGTGGCACTGCCCAGAGAACATCTGCCCTTGTGACTTCTTCCCTCCATGTCCTGCGCTCTCACCACTGCACATGGACCAGGACTGCTTTTAGGGTTCCCCTTTTAAGGATGCTCTGCCCAGTTCCAAAAATGCAGCAGTCTCTCAGCTTCAGGACACCAGTGCCCCCAGAATTCACCCCCTGGGGCCGAGGGGCCTCATGAACAGAGATCTTCCTCTTCACTGAAGACAGAGGGCATCACCACACCCTCCTCAGCCATCTCTGTTCACGCCACTGCTCCACTACACTCTGTTTGGCTTCAAGGCATTGCCTCCCCCTAAATGCAGTCTCTGTGTCACAGGAAAGACATGGGTCTGTCCATGGCCATACAAGAAAAGAGTCCAGCCCAAGGCCACTCCATCATCTCCTTCCACCCAGGATTATGCTCACCTTTTCTGACATTTCTCACGTGCACCAACTTTCATCACACTTGCTCATTTCCTCCTGCTTCATCTCTCTCTCCTCATTCTGATTTAGGAGGATCAGTATTTGTAAGGTTTCCATTATTCTAGAAAGGGGTTAAAATCTTCACCTTTCTCTGCCCAGAACTCCCACAGAGGGTGCTGCATCCCCCACTTCTGGCCAGCCATGCTGCCAGCACGATATCAAACCTCAAGGCAGCACAGGCACTGGCTCTCTATCTCTCTCCCAGGAGGTGGGGCCTGATGCTTCTCAGGGCTCCTCCGCCCTTCCACCTTGCAAAGCTTTCCCCCCTCCTCTGCCCAAGGCCCCGGCCTACCTCATCCGGCCGCATGGCTTCCCCTGCCCCAGCCAGCCCTGGCTGGGCAGGAGAGCTCAGACCTCATCACGCACCGGGACCAAGAGAGTTCTCCCAGGTGTTCTCTACTCTTTTAACCTTGTGTTCTCAGAGGCGGTCCGTACCTTCAGCGGCCAAACCAGGTGCCAATATTCAAATCCAAGCACTGATTGGTCTGACCACAACCTCCCAAAAAACTCACTTCCTTCTTAACCTACAACATCCATATATACCCAGGCTGAAAGAAATTGCTCTTTCTTTTTACCTTTATATATCTCATGATTGGTCAGGTTTGTAAGTGCTGGTGCCAATATTCAGTGAGAGCTAGCTCTGAATGTTACTGCAAGAAGCCCAGCAGCAGTGATGTTACACTTAGCTCCCTCTCCCAGCCTTCTGCTGCAGCTCCAGAGTTGTGCCATCTGCTTCAAACCATTTTTATAAAGCCCTACAACAGTATTTGTAAGTACAGATTTGTACTTACCATACAACAGTATTTGTTTGTACAGATGCCTAATCCTTTTTTAAGGCTGCCTGATCCCATAATTTCAAGGCTATGGTATGATAGTTCAGCAGTCTGTCACTGCATTGTGTTAATTTCCTTTTTATCCTTTTAGATTGGCTACCTCTTGGTCCCACAACAGTTGTCAGTGATGGGGAATAATGACAGTGAATAGGAGTGCCTGACCTACAGATATACCCTGCAGTTAATGCTATGTGTTTTGTATTGGCTGGTTTATCATTTTCTAAAAATGTCCCAGTTATTTTTTCTGAGTGGTCACTTTTCCAAGGCCTCTCACTATTTTATCTGTCTGTGGGCCTTGATAAAGGTAAGCAGATGCTCAAAGTGCCTGTATAAAGTTAGTCCCTCAGCATGTGTGGACTGCTTTTAGGGTTCCCCTTTTAAGGATGCTCTGCCCAGTTCCAAAAATGCAGCAGTCTCTCAGCTTCAGGACACCAGTGCCCCCAGAATTCACCCCCTGGGGCCGAGGGGCCTCATGAACAGAGATCTTCCTCTTCACTGAAGACAGAGGGCATCACCACACCCTCCTCAGCCATCTCTGTTCACACCACTGCTTCAGCACACTCTCCTGGCTCTAAGGCACTGCCTCCCCCTAAATGCAGTCTCTGTGTCACAGGAAAAACATGGGTCTGTCCATGGCCATACAAGAAAAGAGTCCAGCCCAAGGCCACTCCATCATCTCCTTCCACCCAGGATTATGCTCACCTTTTCTGACATTTCTCACGTGCACCAACTTTCATCACACTTGCTCATTTCCTCCTGCTTCATCTCTCTCTCCTCATTCTGATTTAGGAGGATCAGTATTTGTAAGGTTTCCATTATTCTAGAAAGGGGTTAAAATCTTCACCTTTCTCTGCCCAGAACTCCCACAGAGGGTGCTGCATCCCCCACTTCTGGCCAGCCATGCTGCCAGCACGATATCAAACCTCAAGGCAGCACAGGCACTGGCTCTCTATCTCTCTCCCAGGAGGTGGGGCCTGATGCTTCTCAGGGCTCCTCCGCCCTTCCACCTTGCAAAGCTTTCCCCCCTCCTCTGCCCAAGGCCCCGGCCTACCTCATCCGGCCGCATGGCTTCCCCTGCCCCAGCCAGCCCTGGCTGGGCAGGAGAGCTCAGACCTCATCACGCACCGGGACCAAGAGAGTTCTCCCAGGTGTTCTCTACTCTTTTAACCTTGTGTTCTCAGAGGCGGTCCGTACCTTCAGCGGCCAAACCAGGTGCCAATATTCAAATCCAAGCACTGATTGGTCTGACCACAACCTCCCAAAAAACTCACTTCCTTCTTAACCTACAACATCCATATATACCCAGGCTGAAAGAAATTGCTCTTTCTTTTTACCTTTATATATCTCATGATTGGTCAGGTTTGTAAGTGCTGGTGCCAATATTCAGTGAGAGCTAGCTCTGAATGTTACTGCAAGAAGCCCAGCAGCAGTGATGTTACACTTAGCTCCCTCTCCCAGCCTTCTGCTGCAGCTCCAGAGTTGTGCCATCTGCTTCAAACCATTTTTATAAAGCCCTACAACAGTATTTGTAAGTACAGATTTGTACTTACCATACAACAGTATTTGTTTGTACAGATGCCTAATCCTTTTTTAAGGCTGCCTGATCCCATAATTTCAAGGCTATGGTATGATAGTTCAGCAGTCTGTCACTGCATTGTGTTAATTTCCTTTTTATCCTTTTAGATTGGCTACCTCTTGGTCCCACAACAGTTGTCAGTGATGGGGAATAATGACAGTGAATAGGAGTGCCTGACCTACAGATATACCCTGCAGTTAATGCTATGTGTTTTGTATTGGCTGGTTTATCATTTTCTAAAAATGTCCCAGTTATTTTTTCTGAGTGGTCACTTTTCCAAGGCCTCTCACTATTTTATCTGTCTGTGGGCCTTGATAAAGGTAAGCAGATGCTCAAAGTGCCTGTATAAAGTTAGTCCCTCAGCATGTGTGGACTTTTTACTTGGGCTGATAAACTAGCAGCCATGGCCTCTTTGTGGGGTCAAAGTGAGGGAATGATCCTTTCTCCCTGCTCATCACCTGGAGATAACTTGGTACATTAGACCTGGTAGTTCTTAAAAACTACTAGGGTATTCCCCTGTGCTCTCCCCCCATGCCCGCCCCCACC